>PITA01017595.1:0-42818 GCA_004023965.1 Spilogale gracilis | reverse complement strand
AGAGAGAAACACAGCCAGAGAGGGAACACAAGCAGGGGGAGTGAGAGAGGGAGAAGCAGGCTTCCCGCCGAGCAGGCAGCCCGATGTGGGACTCGATCCCGGGTCTCCAGGATCATGACCTGAGCCGAAGGCAGTGGCTTAACCAACTGAGCCACCCAGGCGTCCCGGCCAAGTTTTCTGAGGTAAGGAAGATTGCATGCAGAAAATTTGGGGGAGAGTTTGGTTATTCAGTAGGAGAAATAACAGGACATGGCACATAGCTGTACTTACAGATATAGGTTATTACAGCAAAGGGATATAAAGAAAAGCCAGCAAGGCAGAAAAGACACATGGGCTGAAGTCCTGAGGAAACTAAGCACAAGTTTCCAAGAGTCCTCTCCCCATGGAGTCACACAGAACTTATGTAGCAACACATGCAAAATGGTGTTCATGAGGGAAGCTCATTAGAGATTCAGTGCCCAGATTTTTTATTGGACGCTGGTCACATGGGTATCCTTGGCTTTGCACACACCAAAATCCAGAATCCGAGAAAGAAAGGACATGTTTAGCATATATCACGCTGTTTCTATACACTTTAGGCACAGTGAGCTGCTCTTACTCAGGTCTGGGAATGGCATAAACCCTACTGAAACCCAAGTTCTCAGACCAGCCAAAGGCCAAAGTTATAAGCAGGTATTTCAAAGGATAATAGTTTCAGGCTGCTAAGTTAACTCTTTTCTGCATAGGCAACACATGACCCATATGGAAGGAGGGGAAACAGGACTCCGCAGAGGGCGAAGTTGAGCCATGAAGCAGTTGTGGCAAAGGCCTCAGTAAATTCCACAGAGAGCTCTGGAACTGGATGTTCCTCAGAGATGTCCTAAATGGAGCCCATGGGGCCAGACCTCCCTATCCCACATTGACTAGGCATTGTGAGCCCCTTTCAGCTGAGAGCAATTCCTGGGCAAGGGAAGGAAGGAATTGAGTCCTCTGTGGAAAACCCCCAAGAAAGCTGGTTCAATGAGTGTTTCTCCTGTGCTTAGCACACCCCAGCATCTCAAAGGGCATAATGAACTGAGTTGGTTGTATGAATGGCACCTTTCCTCCTTTGCTAATTTGATCCAACCACTTTGAAGATGTTGCAATTCTAATAGCATAAATTCAAGTTCCATGATGTCTAAATTCAAGCAACAAGAATGTATAAATACATATGTCAAGCTATAAGAGTGTATAGTACACATAGGACAGAGTATTTCTAAAGCATCTTGGCACCTAAGGGCCCTCAGTACAGCCCAACTTTTCTGCAGAAAACCATATCGGGAGCTTTACTGATTAGGCGCTAACATCTGCCTAAATCTTATTACCAACACCAAAATGAATTCTGGATTGGAATGCTTTGCCCAGGACCCTGGAATCTGCTCCACGAGCAGAAGAGGTAGCATCCTAGCCCTTTAGTGAGAAGGTGTCCAGTTTCCAAGTAATTACACTCACAATAATATTAAGACATCATTTTGCTTGATATCTTGGTTTTCACATCTCTTTTACAAATATTAAGTCTTCTGATCTCATGCAAACTTCAGCAGGCAATGTGACAATTCTTATAATTGAGGAAATTGAGGCTTAGGGGTTACAGGATGAACCTAGAGTTCCACTGCCAGTAAGTAACAGATGCAGGCCCGAGATCTGATGAGTCTGATCTCCGGTGTTCTTTTTACTACCCCACACATGTCTCCTCTGCATCATAAAATCCCTCTCCTAGAAAACAACCAGAGCCTAGATGTGCTGCAGGGAGACTGGAGATATATTTTTTTTTATTTAAAAAAATGAAACTTTAAAAGATACATTCTTCATTTTATTTGGGGCTGAAGTGTCAGAATCACTAGCGTCTAAGAAACCAACAGGCATACATATAGCGAATAAGGAGGCTGTGGAGGTCGGCAAAGAGCAATTCCTGCTTTGGGAATTCAACTATTCTGCTGTATGAGAGAGATTCTGTTGGTTTTGGAAATACCGTGAATCATTTCCTGAAAGAGCAAAATAATGGAAGCTTTTCAATCCCAAGTTCCCAAGAACTGTTGTCTGAAAACATAAGACGCTTGGGAACACCAGGCCATGTGCAGAGGCCTTTGCTGTTTCCTGGATTCATACACTGGTTTACCCACCAAGAAGCACCTACACACTAGCAGGGGCTTCTTCCTTCTTGGTGGTCATGTGCTTCAAGGAAATCTGTTTCTCTTTGTTCTCACAAGTTACACTGGTCAGGGATGCATTACTTTGATGGTTGGTGAGAGTATCAGAGCCTTGGAGACCCACTTTTCAGAATATTAGCAAGGGTCTTTTCACCAGGGAATTTCCAGTGAAGTCAGTACATGTACTCTCTCTCACCAATAACCCCACAAGAAACTCGAAAGTGCAAGAATCGTGTTTGCATCTGTGAAATTTAAGTGGAGTAGATGCTTGTCAGCAGCAATAAGGTCAGAATGCAGTCAGTATTTCCATTCCAACCTCTTATGCTCCCCCTCAGTCTTCAGCCCTTTGTAAGTCAACTATAAAAATTCACAAGTTGAAATTTGTGGTCATTTTTTAAAAAAAATTTTTTTTAAGATTCCATTTATTTATTTTAGAGGGAGAGAGAGATAGTGAGAGAGAGCACAAGTGGGGAGGAGTGAAAGAAATAGGCTCCTCTTGAGTAAGGACCCTGATGTGGGACTCGATCCCAGGACCCCAGGATCACGACCTGAGCTGAAGGCAGACACCAACCAACTGGGCCACTCAAGCACCTGGGAGCGATTTTTTTAAAGGGTGGGAATGTTTTTCTCAAATGATAGAACTGAGATCAATGCGATCTTTTGCCATGAGCAGTAGGAGAAGAGTGCGGCCCTGAGATGCAGATGCAATATGGGGTCGTGTCTCCAAGACTGAGACCGAGTAGGGATTATATCCAATAGGGACCATCTTCTTCAGTTTCACCCAAAGATACAGAAACATATGAGGATTCTGTAGAGCCCAGAACAAACTTCTCCCCAGAAGCCTTGCAGCTATGAAGAAACAGCTAGCAGTTGACAAAGTCAATCTTTAATTTAGTTGTCAAAGACAATCTCCCATTTCTGCCACATTGCCTCTTCTGATGATCAAAATTAGTCTTCTCAGTTTGACTCAAATGATGTGTTTGTGTTTCTATGCTATCTTCTTATTGGGGAGGAGTGAAAAGTCAAGCTTTAATGATTATAGTTGGCAGTGAATCCTTTTAATCTGGCTTCTTAGACATATTTAGGATCTGTGTTGTTTTTGTGAACAAAAGAATAGCAGGGTGTGATAAGGATTCATGTGACAAGAAATCATGACCTCCACAAGGTCAGTTGTTCAGAGGTAAAGATGCTGAAGTGCTTGGAGGTGCTCTGTTTATGTAACTGTGTTACAGATGCAACTTTTTATATTGATAGTTATCACCTGGTGCCTCATACACCAGGAAGGTGTCTGAAGAGAGATGTATGGGACTGAGGGAAGTTCTTCAAGACTACTACAAACACCAAAGATGCCTTTAGTGGCTAAGACTTTCACAGCCCTCTAACTAAGCTGCATGTTGTATCCTTAAACCTACGACGACAATTTGGTTCTTAAGATAACATATACACGAACTTGATGAGTTGTGTACAAACCAACGAACTGGACCTGTACGTTTTCATTGCACTGGGTTATGGGGTGGTAGAGTCACGAAACTGACACACTGTCCACAAATCACAAACTGAAATGCTTAATTGGGTATTACTACAAAAATCACGGGGCACCCGGGTGGCTGAGTGGGTTAAAGCGCCTTTGGCTCAGGTCATGATCTCAGGGTCCTGGGATGGAGGCCCACATCGGGCCTTCTGCTTGGCAGGGGGTTTGCTTCCTCCTCTCTCTCTGCCTGCCTCTGCCTATTCGTGATCTCTCTCTCTCTGTCAAATAAATAAATAAAATCTTTTAAAAAAATCCCAGGCTATCTTGGTAAACACCCAGGTAGTGTATTTGAGAAAGCCAAGTAAAAGAGCAACTTTTAATTAGGCAACTGACTTTTGTTTCATGATACTAAAGCATTTTACAAATCCGATAGTTTCAAGAAAAGCCAGGTAACTAATAGAATTATAGATTCCTAATGCCATAAGGAGTCCCCCTTATGTAAAATGTTGGGCTAGTCTTCAAACTCCAATGGCCTTTACCACCTGTTTATTTCAGATGGTCCTGCCACAGTACCTCACATATCTTCTCATCATCGAAAGTGCTCCACCTCAAACAAATCTTAGATTCCAAAATTTACTCTTCAAAAGCAGCCTCCAAACATATCTGCTGCCCCATAGCTGCTTTTTTCCCCCTTATCTGGCCTATGGCCTTCCCTGACTCTCCTCACTGACACTCCCAGCCTTGCCCCTTGCATTTCTTGCTGACGCACCTGGAACGTCCCCACCCCTGTCCTCTAAAAGCTGTGTTGTGTCTTGACTTGTCCATACTGTTACTCAGCTACTCAGCCAATATTTATTGAAATAGCCTTGTGTGAGAATCACTGCATTTGGCCCTTCTGACTACAATGGCAGCCTCCTCTCACCCAGCCCTATGGTGCTCCCTCTCTCTTTTAACTCCAACACATCATATAAGACACAATCATGGAGACACATCCTCTAAGGAGCCACTGCTGACTATCCCCTCCATTCCCTCTTCTCCTTCTATTACGTTATGTGCCCCATAACAATTTGTGCGTATCTGCATCAGAGAATCAGTCTATCATTGTTTCAGCCTCTCCCACTAGACCAGCATACTGTAGCGTACTCACCTTTGGAATGAGTGCAAGGTAATGGTTAGAGCTCAACAACCTGTTGTCAATCTTAAACAACTTATGTAACTTTTAAGCTTCAGTTTCCTCAGTTTCCACAGTTACTAATAGAGACTGTGGGTAAGCTTAGCACATGCTTGATATACAGTAAATGCAAAAGAAACACACGTTGAATAAGTAAATGCCGCAGGAACACTGTTAGAGGATTCCCTAAAAGGAAGATATTTATCTTTCAAGCAAGGAGCTCATTCCATTATTGGATAATTCCAATTATAGTGCAACTCAAATGATATGGTTTGACTCGCACTAGTCTCATTGACATAAATTAGTCCCCCACCCTCAGAGTCTCCTGCTGTGCTTAAGGATCTTGAGAATCTCTCAGGTTCCCCTGTCATGTGTATCAGCAACATATCCCTCAAGCACCCCTGTTTTGGCCACCACCTCTGATGTAATGGATGCTGTATGATGGTTACTTTTGGGCAAAGCTCTTCGCAGCTGGTGTCCAAGACTGGCTGCTGCCATCACCACTGCGGTCTCAGGACAGGAGTCACAACCCTCCTCTGTGCTGCTTTGCCCCAAGTGTGCTTGAGAACTTTTCCCCTTAATTCTGCTCAGGACATCAGGAGTTAAAACATGCAAGAAGTTGATCAAATCTTAATGAAGGTCAAGGACAATGAATAGGAAAGGCAACACAGAGAATGAGACAATGCTCCATCCCCTCCAGGAGGAAGCACATCATTTCTAGCAGCCCATGTGCCTGGGGAGCTCCCAGAAGGTGCCCTTCCTGAGAGATCCAGTCAGTCAGACTCTAGGTCCCAGAGTCTGATTTCCTGCCCCACTGATGACCTCTTCTGAGGACAGCTGGCGGGTGAGCAGTTCCAGTCCCTTCAGGGGGAACCCACCCGCATAATCACACAGTGACTCATCACCAGTGCATTTCCCCAAAGCTCTATCATTCAGTCTTGCCTCTTGCCATTTTGTTGTTAATGAAAATATTAGCTACCGCATCTGGTTTATCAAACAATCCTAGTTCATAGGAGAGTGAAACATGAAATGATCTTCTTTTTCTACAGTCACTGCCTTCAGCTCTGCACTGCTCACAGTCTCCCTGTTGTGTCCCCTGACAACACATCTCTGGCAGACCACTAGAGTTCTTGGCACTTTCAGGGATAAAAAGCCCGATCCAGTGTAGTCTGACTTAAAACTTCAATCTTGCTTTAATAAAGTGACCGTGTTTCCTTTCCCAGCCCTGGCCAGCTCTCTTACTACAGAGGGGCTTACGTGCCCCTGGGCCATGCCCTTCTCCTGCCCACACTCCTCCTTTCTGTGTGGAGGCAGAAAAGAGGAACAAGAGCAACAGACAAGTGTCTTCTTACCTGCCTGTGGTGCTGACGGCCTCCCGGGCAGTGCTGGCTGTTGTTTCCCTCTCCATGGCAGACATCCAAATCTGGTTCCCTCATTGGTACTTATGTGAATTTTCCAGACGCCCAACAGGAGGCCTCCCACTTCACCATATCTACCATCTGGTCCTATTCTTGGTGATTCACGCCACTGTTTCTTGTGGCCAGGGTCGACTTTCCTGGAAGCCCCCTCTCTCGTGTGGGATGTTAGTGAGACAACCTCAACCTGGCTGCCTTCCACTTTGATCCAGGGTAAAATCATATATCCATTACCAAATGCTAAATGTTCGTCATGGAAGATTCTGAGCTATACCCCTTCTCTCCGCTCTGCCTCTCCTTCCAATTCCCTTTTCCACCTACCAAATTGCACAGAGCTGGACCAGCCCATCTATGGTATGAGAAGAAGCCCAGTTGGTAAGTGAGGAGAGAGCAGGAAAAATATCTGATCAGAATCTAGTCCCCCAAGGATGCAGTGACTTTCCAGAATTCTCTCCTCCTGGCTCCTGCCTGCTTATAGGGACTGGGAGCAGGTGGCAGAGATGAAGGTTACAGAAGCAGGCCCAGTCCAGCCATTTCTTGTTCAATCCTGAAAGGAATGTCTGATTCCTATTCACTTAGTATTTCTTGTTTGGTCCTTGACATATTCACCCTCATCTTTGGATTCCAGTTGTCACTTCCAGAGCAACAAAAAAAACTTCCCATGAACATTCTGTTTTACCTGCTCAAGTCCAGATATTATATTTGGGCCTTTATATACATAAACCTCAAAACTGAATTATTGCCTATATTTTATACCTTTCTCAAGATCACACAGCTAATAATGGAAGATCCAGGACTTAGAATCGGTGCATCAGATTAAAGCCCTATACCTTTATACAATGTCCCTTATATAGAAGGTTCTTGTGGTTGAGCTAAATTCTGCATCCTTGGAACTTTAAATTCCTCAAACCCTAATTCTGCTTTTAGAGCCCACTAACGAAGTCTAACCCTCTCTACATGCCAAGAGTTTCAGATATTGCTTACTCTAGAATGTGGCACATGGATGGCTTTATCAGAAGATCAGGCAGCTATGACTTTTCATTCAAAGTTTAAGGACAGTTATGGACCCTGTGGCTTCTTTCCTCTGAGCTAAGCATCTCCATCTCCTTCCCTTGATTTTCTCATGCATCCAGACCCTAAGTAGTAGTTTATAAACCTATCTAAAGACTGGGAGAACTTCTGGCTTCCTTGTTCTTTCTCCATGTTTCTCTTTCTCTTTTTCCTATCCTACTTCCAGATCCTACTTTTTGCTCACCATCTCCATTCAGTTCCAGACTTGGTAGAGAAGGTACTGAAGCAAGCCCCCATTTAGGCCTGAAAATTTTCAGATGGAGCTCAAGATGGAGCTCAATGGGCTACTAGTTAGTAGTGAGGATGGAGGGTTTCCCAAATTCTTTTACCACAATCCACTCCTGATTCTTCTTTTCCACAATAGGCTTTCAGATCTTTCTCATCAATTGGAATCTTTCTCATTAATTGGGAATACTGGCTCTTCTTCCCTTATGCCAATGGCCCACAATATTATAGGAAGCTTTTAAGCTAAAATACTTGGGCTTACCCCCAGAACATAATTACTTATCCTCTCTAGGGTGGATCTTAGGCAGAGGTACAGTTGTAAAGCTCCCCAGGTAAATCTGAGACGCAGTCAGCATTGAGTACTGCTTTAGGTGAAGTTCAACTTCTCAGTCTCATCCCACCCCGAGCTGTGTGGCACTTATGGTGGGTGTCCATTCTGCAAGCTTGTCTGTGTCCATGTGCATGTGTCACCACAGCGGGCCTTAGGCATTTCCTGTTTCAGCTGCCTCTTGAACTGCCCGCTAATTTCCAGTTGGATAGAGAGCCTAGTTCTTCATATTTTTAGGGCATTAGTGATTGGCTTACTCTGAGTCCGTGGAATGATCAAGTTCTTCCTGACTTTGATCACCAGCTTTGGTTACTCTCTCAGATTCTCTTTGGCAATCCTTTCCGGCAGCTTTCGCTCTCTGCCTTAGCCTCTCGGGAAGATCTTCCTGAATGTCCTCATTAGTAGTAAAACTAACATGCCTAAAACCCAGGAAGGCCAAATTACATTATGCACACCTACATCCTTCCTTCCCACAGTCATTCTGGACAGTACTAATCAGTCAGGCTGTAGATTCCTTTCAGCTAAGACATGGCGTCTGCGTTCTGTTCAATCCAGTGCTCAGGTGGCCATCACTAACTAATTAGAACTGGCATTGAAAATGGAACCTATCAGCCTTAAACATAGTTTAAAATGGCTGAAACAATATCCAACAAGGGACATCATCTTTACTAGCTCAGATCCTATTTTTATATCATCCTATCAGAGATCCTTCGAAACAGAAATATAACATATGCCCTGTGATGGCTCAAGTTCAGATGTGACGTAACTAGTGACAGTTTCCCATCACCCAGGTGGTTTACTTCCTTCACAGTAACACTGGCCCCATTTTCCTTGGTTGCACTTTTTGAACTCTGCTTACAGCACAACCATGAGCCTTTAGTCTGTGTTAAACTATAATTTACTTGTTATTTTGGCCTGAATATTCATGTCCTCCTACAATTCATATGTTGAAGCCCTACCTCCCAAGTGACGGTATTTGGAGATGAGGCCTTTAAAAGGTAATTAGGTTTAGAGCACCTGGGTGGCTCAGTTGGTTGAGCGACTGCCTTCGGCTCAGCTCATGATCCTGGAGTTGCAGGATTGAGTCCCACATCAGGCTCCCTGCTCAAGGTCTGCTGCCCCCTCCATGCTGAGTCTCTCTCTCATTCTCTCTCTCTCTCAAATAAGTAAATAAAATCTTAAAAAAAAAAAAAAGGTAATTAGGTTTAGATGAGGTCATGAAGGTAGGGCCCCATGATGAGATCCTATGAGGCACTTACTAAGTGCCCTTCTAAGAAGTGCCTCTTCTAAGAAGAGGAGGACAGAGAGCTCTCTGTGTCCATGTGCATGTGTCAAGGAATGGCCAGGCCAGCACACAGTGAGAGGCAATGGTCTGCAACCCAGGAAGCAGGTCCTCAAGGGACATAGAATAATCTGCCAGCACCTTGATCTTGGGGTTCCCATCTCCAGAACTCTGAGAAATAGATGTCTACTGTTTAAGCCATTCAGTCTGTGGTATTTTGTTATGGCTGTCTGAGCTTATAACAAAGATATTTATGCCCACTTACATACTTGAAGACAGGATGAGGGCCCAAAGAATTTAATTGGAATTTAACATATAAAGAGCTGAAGGAAGCTTTTATCCACCCTTTTCATTCTTTTTTCTTTCTACCCACCCTTTCTAATCTTATTTGCATTAACAAAAGAGTCAAGATTAAATTACCAATTCAAGTATTAAGGTTAACAGGTAGAAAGGGGACAGTCTGAATTCATAATATGCTAAAAGTATGCACAAGAAGAAAACTGAAATGTACATATCACAACAACATGTAAGCAGTTGTCTTTTTAGTCTAATGGAGTTAGAATTGGTTTCTTTCATCTCTCGTTTCTATATTTTTTAAATACAGTGGAGTATATTATTTTATATACTTTTTTATAATAAAAATGATTCGTGTTTTGAAATGTCAGAAGATAATGAAATTAGTGTTACCTTTTAAAAGAAGACGAATTAAATTTCTTTTTTGTAGATGTTCTATTTTTGTAGGGCTTTTTTTAAGATTTTACTTATTTGGCACAGAGAGACACAGCAAGAGAGGGAACACAAGCAGAGAGAGTGGAAAGGGAGAAGCAGGTTTCCCACTGAGCAGGGAGCCCAATGCAGGGCTCAATCCCTGGGACCCTGGGACGATGACCCAAGCCGAAGGCAGACGTTTATCACCTGAGCCACCCAGGTTCCCATATTTTTGTAGGGCTTTTAAACGATACTCTACAGGTGATACTGAGACACAGAAATATCGAGTTTTACTTTATAAGACATAATTAGGTTAGTTCACCAGGGTTTCATTGTGAGGATCCTGAAGACTCTGCTGAAGAGTTTAAAAAATAAACAAATAAAATGATTTTCTCTTAAAATGAGTATAGAGGGTGAAGAAACAACTGTTTCTCCCATAATTTTTTCTGACTTTGCAGTAGGTCAGACACAGTTTAAATCCTTATGCGGCTCATATCTGCTGTGCTTTACCTCAGGCAGGTTGCCCCGCTCTCGGCGTCCCTGTGCTCACTCTACAGTAATCTCTATCTTGCAAGCCAGTTGCAAAGAAATATATATAAAACCATAAAGTGCCTCACACAAAAAATGCCTGCATATAGTTCATTACAGTTAAAATTCTGAGATCAAAATCTAATGTTCTTTTAAGTTTCCTAGCACAGTTTACTGATCTAAAACTGGCTTTTAGTATGGACTGTGCAGATGTGTACACTCTGCTTCCTCATCAAATATTTAAGCCATCATCGAGGTACAGCTCAGTGGCAGAGCATTTGACTGCAAATATTTAAGCCATCAGAATTTTAGTGACATATTTCTCAAAGGAACATAAAATAACTTGTGTTGCAAAAACACATCATTGAAAGAAATGGCATTTATCATGAAGTTGGCAAAAATATTTTTTTCTGAAAATTCTAACTTCATTAGGATTAAATCTTGTATGTAATAAAGATTGGCTAATTCATAGCACCAGATAAAGCAAGCAAGGAGGCTCCTCCCCATCCAAACTCCAGCTCTGAAATGCTCTGTGGGATCTCATGGCCTGAATCTTGCCCAGTATTGGCAATGCCTGCCCACCTCATCAGTGGCCTCAGCACTTCCTTTACTCACGATTCCTCATATTTTGTCCCTGAGAGATTAGTTGAAACCAGATGATAGATTCTGACTGTTTTCATCTCTAAGACTTGGTAGTTCTAGAACATAATTTAAAGAGTTAACTTTTTTTGGGTGCCTGGATGGCTCAGTCATTAAGTGTCTGCCTTTGGCTCAGGTCATGATCCTGGGGTCCTGGGATTGAGCCCCACGTAGGGGTCCCTGCTCTGCTTCTCCCTCTCCCACTCCCCCTTGCTTGTTGGCCCTCTCTCACTGTCTCTCTCTCTGTGTGTCAAATAAATAAATAAAATCTTTAAAAAAAATAGCTTTTTTTTTTTTTTTGAGGAAAGTGTGACTGATTGAATAGCTGGAGAGATGAATAGATCTTATCTAAACTGGATTGTGAAGTCCTTGAGGGTGTGTCTTTCCAGATACACTTCTTGCCATTTTCTGTATTTTTGAAACAATAATATTAAATTTAAAGCAAAGAAATTTAAGTGAAAATATCTGTTCTGTAGTACATAGGGCATAAATTGTGCTCCTATGGAAAGCTCACGTTATCAAAACATTTGTTATAAACATGATTCTCTGCATGGGAGGTGGGTTAAGATCTAGAGTTTCATACACAATTATTATCACTTTCATTGTTATTACAAACAAAACACAAAATTAGTATGAGATAACAAAAGAAAACAGAGTTAAATGAGCAGCCCGACCCACAAAGCAGCAATGTCTTCCTAGCCTGTGTGAGCCATAGCATTTTCATTTTTCCTATTTTGGTGCTAGTTCTTGATGATAATTGTAGGAAATTTGTGTTATGCAAAACATGTTCTTTAATTAGTCGATTGTCTTTCAAGCAATTCATGTTAAGAAAACTTGCTCTGAGAAAATAGTATCTATACTTAATACCCAGGAATGGAAATGTGGTCCACCTCATTCCTAATCTTTTAAAGGGACCCAGCCCACTTAAACCAACCCCTTTAGAATCCCTGATTTTTGAGTCTTTGTCTTATTTTGGTTCCATGTCTTGGCCCTTAGTCTCCCCACAGACCTCCAGACTGGTACCCTGATTTCAGATTTAGTATCGCAGAAGCCTCTTGAGGACAGAGTTCTCAACCAACCCAACCATGGGTAAGAAGAGAGCCTGTGTCCCTGAGCACTGGCACAGCATGTGACATCTTCTGGCCTCTGCCCAGTTCTCACCTCCTCAGGGAGAAACCCTGTAAAGGTGTGACCAGTAAGTGAGAAAAAACCGTTAGAACTCTCAATTCTTTTTCAGCCTTATCTGTGGATGCTCACTGATATGGCTGATCAGAGCAAGGCAGAGTCTTGTGCCCTTGGGAGGTTTGATCTAGTCTAGTTTGGAAGAAAAGACTAAGATTCCTTCCCATCTGGAGATTCCATAACCTATTCTTATCAGTGCTTGCAACCACAGAACAAAGTTATTTTGAGCAAGGATTTGTATTTACTGCTTGATTCTTTCAGTGTGAATAAGCAGTGCTATTTATAGTTATCTCATTTTATTGCTTTAATTTATGTATCTGCAAGAATCTGTTCTAATTGTGGGTGATTATCAGGAGGGAAATGTGCTCTCATGCACCTCAGGGGATTTGTTTGTGAGCCTCTGGTTTTAAATAGCCCATTTATTCCCCAGTGGGTAGAAAATCAATTTTATGGATCTTTAAACATACATGAATAATAAGGTAAATATTAAAGTGATAGTAGCACATTATTTGCTTTAATGGTTTTTCTTTTCTAACTATAAATTTACCTGTGTTTCTACTATGTACTTTCAAGGGTATTTCTGGTGTAATACAATACAAAGAGGGACTTTGACTCTCTCTGTGTATTACCAGGATAATTCAAAATTGGTTAATAGCACTGATGGGGAGATACAAGGCCTCAAGCAAGAGAGAAGATCCTCTAAGTCATAGAAATGACAGAACTGGATTTCTGCAAGCTACAGATGACCTTAAGGAAACATATGTTTAAGCAGAGCTCCCAGCCCTAACAAGTATTTGATATGTGTCTTTCCAATCCAACCTTCTCATTAACATAGAGTTACATTTCTCAACCAAATAGTAGATGAGGATATTTTTTCTCAAAGCTGGAAATGCATTTTTGTTGCTTTACCCATACTGTTCCCCCAACAGTACAATATTCTCCAATACTCTAGGCCTTTGTATGTTATTTCATCTGACCTTAATGCCGTTCTTCACCTATCAAAATCCTACTCATATTGAAGGATATTAAATGATACCACTTCCAAGAAATCTTTTCTGATCAAAACCAACCTTCCCCAGTTAAAATCAATACTCCTCCATCCTCATTTGCAACTTATTATTTATTTCATTTTTTTTATGTCATGACTAGTTGCTATATCACTTGTTAGTTTCTACACTCCTAGAATTCAGACCGTCTCATTTATCTATGCATATCCTACAAAGTCCCTATGTATCTCCTCCTACAAATTGTGAAGGAGAAGTTATATAATGGCTATATGAGCACAACAGAGAGAGATGGGGTGAACTAGAATATCCCACTCATTGTCACAGTCTTCCTATCAAGGGGAAACCTGGAATCCAAAGAATCTGAGCGAAGCCTGGGCCACCTTCTTGGACAGCTGGTGTGATGATTCAAATCTTCAAGTTGGGCCCAATAAATAAACAAGTGTTTCTTGCCCTCACAAGCAGTGGATTCCATTTTTTTTAAAGAGTAAGGAAAAAGCCATGCTAATATGAGAAATATCCTTTCTTCAATATGAGTTTAGATATTGTTGTCTTAGACAAAAAGTAATGCTTGCATTGGTGAAGTGTGATTACTTCTAGGTTACCAGCAAGGGAAAATGATTGCAGTTCTCATGGTGGGGAGATGAAACTGGGATTATAATATCCAATTTCACCCACATTCAGCAGCCTAGAGTCAGTCCCTCCCCTCAAGAGCTGACTGAACCAGCATCAGTGCCCCAAAGAACACCTTGTCAAAGCCTGAGGACCTCAAGTTTTCAAGAACCAAAATGGCTTCTCTGGGCAATGCCTCCTCTTTCTCCTATAGAAGGGACTTCCCCAGAGAGAGGATGAGTCATTTAATGAGGAGTAGGGAGATGGAGGGAGAAAAGTACAGGAGGATGGATCTACAGACAATATCTTTCCTTTAAAACCCAAGTTCAAAAGGCCTTTTCTAAGAAGGGACAAGGTAATACCTTGGATAGAAACACAACCAGTGTTTCTCTCACACAACCCTACTATCCTGGAATTTGACAGTCCTATGGATAAAAACAATAATAACAACAACAATAAACCATTCCATGGCAAGCCAATGGATCAGGCAGAGACAGAGCTGAAGGGGACCCTGCCCTCAAGTGGATTACTAGAACTGGTCATACCTGGTTAATGGCAATGATGAGGAGACCTACTGTCTAAAGAAACAAAGTACATGATGAGGCATAGAGATGGTCACATTGGATTCCCAGACTGGATCCATATGTCATTTGAAGACATCCTAAAAACAGATAGGAGGGGTCTCATCATACCCTAGTGATGAATCACAGGGATTCTGATATGAAATTTCCCTTTGGATTTTCATAGCTGGGAGCTCAGGGTAGATGAGTAGATATTTAGGGTACCATAAGTGGACTCTTTGCTGAACTAAATCATTTACATAGGGAAAGAAGGGAAAAATATATGTGGAGGCCATATTGAAGACAGCATTAAAGGCTATCTGCTCTCCCTTTCCGAGCTGGTGAATGCTAGGGTATTGCTCCCCAGCTGAGTCAGATTTATCAGAGGATATCAGTGGCTGCACTAGATCTCAAAAGTCCCTTTTTGGAAGAAGTTCAATCCAAAGGCAAGCAGGAATCCAAATTCACTATTCATCTAAAGGATCCAGGCAATGAGAAATTGGTGATGAGACACAGGACAAAAGCTTTGAAGTGCCAGGTGGGAAGGTCATCTAAGTCAAAGCATGTACTTTGCTTTTTTTAGTGAGTTGGGGGCATTGGCATTTAGATAGGGAGAGAAATCTTAACGGTACTGATGTAGTCTAAAAAAATCCTTGTCTAGGGAAGTTGGATTTTGTTCTATTAGCATCAGAGAGTCATTGAAATTGTTGGTTGTATTGTGCTTTCTTTAACAAGGCAATGAATGAGAAAAGTAGTGTTAAGGGGAATTATTCTGGAAACAATAAACAGAATGGATTGGAAGATAGAAAAAAAACAGAAGTTGAAACTGCATGTGATGAAAAGGGACTGAAATAAAGGGTGACAGTAAGACTAGAAAGTAATGGATAGATGTGTGAGAAAATACAAATGAAGAATTAACAGACTCGGTATCTCACTGAATATAAAGGACAGAGAAAGGTAAGTTTCTTTTTTTTTTTTTTTAAGATTTTATTTATTTATTTGACAGAGAGAAACACAGCTAGAGAGGGAGCACAAGCAGGAGGGAGTGAGAGAGGGAGAAGCAGGCTTCCCGCCGAGCAGGGAGCCCAATGTGGGGCTCGATCCCGGAGGATCATGACCTGAGCCGAAGGCAGTTTCTTAACCAACTGAGCCGCCCAGGCGCACCGAGAAAGGTAAGTTTCAAAAATGACTCTGGTTTCAAGTTTAAGTGAAGACAAAAACATTCGCACCAATCAGAAGTCACTCTCATTCCCCTTTCTATGGTTTCCCCTTCAAATTTTTCCTGAGCATATTTTGATGAAAACGGCTCATCTTCTGGAAGTTGATAGGCTAAAAATATTTTAATCAGGCAGTTTGAGCAGAAAAAAGAAAAAAGTCAACTTTTCTCCTAACTACAGAGTTCTTCTAACCACATAGGGAAGATAATAAAAGCAGAACCTAACAAAGATATCATAAATTCAAGCCAATATTCTTTAAATGTTGTTCCACATGTGTTTAATAGAGTGGTGGATAAACTTATATTTTGTTAACAAAAGATGTGTATTTTTTATGTTCAAAAGAATTGATTTGGGGCGCCTGGGTGGCTCAGTTGCTTAAGTGACTGCTTTCGGCTCAGGTCATGAGCCCAGAGACCCGGGATCGGGTCCCACATCGGACTCCCTGCTCTGCGGGAAGCCTGCTTCTCCCTCTCTCACTCCCCCTGCTTGTGTTCCCTCTCTGGCTGTGTTTCTCTCTGTCAAATAAATAAAATCTTAAAAAAAAAAAAAGAATTGATTTATTACATGACCTAAATGTAGCACATTTTCATTTTTCTGTTTTTTTCATCACTGCTGTCACTAATATCAATCAAACTTTATTTTGCTGAACCCATTGGCATTTGCTTCATTTGGAAAAGAATACTGTTCCAGTTTCAATTAGCTTTCAGTTACAGAATCTTAAAGTAATTATCGGACGCAGCAAACAGCCAAAACTGTTCTATTTAATTTTTTCATATCACAATCAGATAATGAAATATATTCTGTGCAAGAAACTTTTACAGAAACAAGAGAAAGACACATTCATTTAGTGATTTATTCCTATAGCCCAAAGTGAAGACTAAAATAATTTGGCCAAAAGATTCAACTTAGTTCTCTTTCTGGCCCTCTGTTTGTCTATCTCTTTTTCTGGTTTTATTTTGCAGGTTTTGAAATAGGAAACTTCTTGGGTATCCTATTAAGTGTTCAAAATGTAGGTAGTAAAACAAATCACTAGTTTCCAATAAACAGCATCATGCCTTGCCATATTTGGTGTAATAATTTTATTTTATTTATTTTTTAAAGATTGATTTACCTGTCTGAGAGAGAGAGAGAGAATGCACCCAGGTGAGGGGCAAAGGAGAGAGAGTCTTAAGCAGACTCCGTGCTGGGCACGGGGCCTGACTCGGTGCTCGATCTCACCACCCTGAGATCACGACCTGAGCCAAAACCAAGAGTTGGATGCTGTGTCACCAAGGCACCCCTGGTGTCATAATTTTAGGTAGTTGAGACTTCAGGAAACTATCAGCTGATCTCATGTTTGATATCCAACTTAAAACTGCAGTATGGAATAGGCATTTCTATGTTGCAGGATACTCACTAGAGATGTTTGATATTTCTTTTTTTTTTTTTTAATATTTTATTTATTTGACAGAGAGAAACACAGCCAGAGAGGGAACATAAGCAGGGGGAGTGAGAGAGGGAGAAGCAGGCTTCCCGCTGAGCAGGGAGCCCGATGTGGGACTCAATCCCCGGTCTCCGGGATCATGACCTGAGCCGAAGGCAGTTGCTTAACCAACTAAGCCACCCAGGCACCCCGAGATGTTTGATATTTCTACTCAAGAACGCCAAAGGAACAGAACAACTTACATTTAACCTGTCATACAATTAATCATCATCCTATTCCCAATTTGTTCCAGTGTGTCTATCTGCATTCCTATAGTATAGATAGAGTCCCAGGACAGTCAATAGGCTAGTTACCTTTTAAACTGGCTCTGAGTTTAAAAGAATTCCTTTTGTGGGAAATCCTGTAGGACTCAATAATTAAACAGCTAGTTGGTTTCTTTCAGAGACCATTGCTATGAAATCATTGGAAACCAGCCATTTCACTATTTGTGATGTCATCAGTCAGTAATTGGGCTGAAAGTATAGCTTTTTGTTGTTGTTCTGTAGCGACATGTTTCGTTTACATGGATAGAATGTCTTCTCCCTGTTCCTAGAAAAAAAAGGTACAATTTTATGAATCTTTCAGTCTGTTTCCTTAGAAAGTTTATAAAATTCAGAAATCAAGAAATTTCCTTTGTAAAATAATGTTAGTTTTCTAGGGCTGCCATAACAAAGTACCACAGACACAATGGCTTAAGCAACAGAAATTAATTTTCTTACAATTCTGGAGGCTAAAAGTCCAAGCTCAAGGTGTCAGCAGACCAGTTTCTTCTGAGGGAAGGATCTGCTCCAGTCTCTCTACCATCATCTTGTAGACGGTCATCTTCTCCCTGGGATTCTGCGCTCTGTAGGTGTCTGTGCCTAAATTTCCTCTCCCTGTAAGGGCACCAATCATATTAGATTACGGCCCATGCAAAGGACCTCATTTTAATTTAATTAGCTCTTTAAAGACCCTGTCTCCAAATATGGTTATATTCTGAAGTACTAGGGAGTTAAAACTTCAACATATAAATTTTTAGGGGGATACAATTCACCCCATAACGTCTGGAAACAAAGTTTTGAGTCAGTGCTGCACATTGGCTCTCCGGCAAAGTGGGTTCCCAAGTAAGGGGTATCCCCAAACCATGCCAGCGCCCTGTGTGACATGCACCATGGGCTTGCTTTCTTCCTCTTCTCTTACTTCAGCTCCAGCTTCATGACATCTGCTCCTCTGAGGGTGCAGGGAGAAGGCTCACTGTGACCACCAGCCTATGAGACCTCCAGCATCTTTGTCCAGGGCATAGGGTCTCAGTCCAGGAGGGCCCGTTCTGCTGGATGGGCTGGTGTGATGTGATGTGCTCACTGCTGTCAGTGGAAAGGCCTCTAAAGGTAGCAAAGCAACTAAGCCCAGCTAAGGATGGCTCCTTGGCACAAAGGACAATGGCAAGCTTGGGCTTACTCCAGTATTGACCCATGATCTGCAGGCCTGCTAGGTTTTCCCATGTGGCTCCCAACCCCAGGAGTCTCCTGAGGACCAACTCTGCCTCCATCCACATGGCTCCCCCAAGGTCCTGCTCCCTTATCCCTGGCTCCACTGACCTCACCTCCTTTCTCCCTGGGGAGGGGGTAATTACATTCATGGCTTTCTTCCAACCTCTTTCCAGTGTATGATTATTAGAACATAAGTTCTATGCCCTACTTCCTTAAAGGCCTTTCCTTCCAATTCTCACAATCCTTTTCTCCCCTCAGCAAAAACCTACCTCATTCAAATCAAAAGCTTTGGCTTCCATGTTTGTATGGGGGCAGGGACTATATGGGAAATCTCTTTAAGTTCCCCTTAATTGGGCTGTGAACTTTAAACTGCTCTTTAAGAAAACAAAAAAGCTTGGCTTCTGGAACTATTGTTTCTGATGGGCTCTTACAAAAAAATCTCTTTAAAAAAAGAAAAGAAGCAAGTATTGGCTGTTGCTTTATCTTTGCATACTGGCTGGAACCGCTCTAATTCTCCTTTAGTCAATGTGGATGGCCCTGTGGGGGGGGGGGGAAGAGAACACAAAACAGAAACATACTCACAAATTCATATTTCAAGAGATCACCTCAGTAAGAGGTGAGCTCACTGTTGTTGGCACTGTTCCACCTTGTGAATTAGAAGCAGCAAAAGCCAGTTGTCAGGGACAGTACTGAAGTGGACTCACAAAGACGAGCAGAGAAGACAGTGGGGAGAAGCTGATGGGGCTTCCCGACACTTTTTGGTTTCCCTGTTTCTGCCCAACTAGAACCCTTTTATCCTCATACCCTTAAACATCACTGTATTTCTAAAATAAATTTCTAATTTTTCTTCAGCTAGCTCAAGTGAGTTTATATATTTAGCAATCAAAATGGTGCTAATGAATACAGTTTTATAGTTTCAAAGCTAATCTACATTTTCCAAACCATCTTGAAAAAGAAAAAAAAAAAAACACTAAGAGATTAATAGGTGGTTAAATGGCCCAAAACTTTTATTATGAAAATCTATCATTTATTGCAATTCTGTAGTTAAAATTTTTTTGATAAAGATATCAGAATTTGGTGGCAACAATCTTACATGTTGGTATCCGTTTGGAAAGAGATATGGACAATATACTAGCTCCCGCACGCTAACTGGTAGTTGCTGGCCTAGGACATCTTCTCTAAGTAAAGGCTTCCTCTGAGCATTGTAACTAGAAGTGGCCGGACCTTGGGAGCAAGCAGCAGTGCTCCATCCTCAGTCACTGTAGGGTACTCTTGATGTTGTTGACTACCTTGCCTTACTTTGAGGTCTGCCATATCCTAGGGATGCAAATTGTTTCCTTTCCCTTTTGTTTTCTTGCTGTTTAACCCTTTCTTTTTAGGGAATCTGTTCCAGCCCCCTTCTGGGGAATTTTGGTCCCATGCCTCCTTCTAAGCAAGCAGTGATGACCCAGCTTCTCACAGCTCAATGGAAGGTGTCCCTGACTTAAGTTGGAGCAATTATATTCCCTCATAGGGAATTTGGAATTGGGCTTTTGAGACTCTTGTCCATCCTGATTGAAGTCTGTCCAAAAAGTCATTGTCAGGCTGAGCCAAGCAGCCATGAGCAGCCTGAAGCAGACGTTGCTGGACTGACAGACATGCAGAGGGAAGGGCAAAGTGGAAAGCATTCAGCTTCTGTGATACAGCAAGAGAATAACTTTTGCTTCTAAATCCTCCGACTTCTTGGGCTCCCGCCCTTCCTGAAGCCGCACTGACCTCCTGTCCTGGGTGCCTTGAGATATCCTTGTATCCTTCCAAAAAAACTTCCCTGTGTGTTTAAACTGATTTGAATGAGCTCAATAAAGAGCTCACTGTAGGGGCCAGTCATTATGTAAGATAGAGTATGTAGCCTGCCACCCATTTCCCTGATTCTCAAAACAGGTAATAGCAAATAAAAAGAATGTAATCTAAGTTTATTTTTTCAAGCAGAGAGAGGTATTTCAATTTCTTGAATTTACTTTTCAATATGAACAGAGATTTAAGAACTTGTTTTTAGCAAGTGCCATCTTATTTTCATTGTAGGCCTAGATGTGAGAACCAAAAGATACCTAAACCTAAGATATGAGATGATAGATTCAGGAGTTCTAATTTTAAATAATATTGAGGCCATCGGATACATTTCCTCACAGATTTCAACTGTTTGTGGAGTAACCTAGTGCCAGAACTCTCCTACCATCTGTCGGATTCAGGTTGAACTCTAATGAATAAAAAAGCTACCTGGAAGTGAAATGCCATCTTTGTCCAAAATAGATACGGAGACCTTGGTTGTAGCCTTCTAGATGATTAAAGCTAGAAGAGATCAAGGAGGTTAGGGCTTCTTAACCATTATATATTGGATGAGGCTGAGTCCACTGAAATGTAGGCAAAGGTCTGTGTATTTATGAGGGGATCAATACACTTCATCAAATTATCAAAGGGCACATGTTACTAGAAACCTGTGAAAGCCCAACCTCTTTTTCCAGATGAGGAACAACAGCATTGCCAAGATGTGACCCAGTAAACCACATAGAAGACAATGGCAGGGCCCAGGACTAGAATCCTAATGTCCAGAACCTGAACCTGAAAAAGTCAATGCTCTTTTGCTGCATGATAGCACCTCCTAAATGCTCAAATAAAAAAGCCCCTTTATTGATTTCTTAAAGCTCTTTATTTTTTTAAAGTAGGATTGTAGCAAATAAGTAAAGCATATTCTTTAATGGAAAGAAAAGTTGCAGACTCCAATAATTTTTTTCCTCGGTAACTATTAGCAATAACTTAAACACTGTAAGCCTCAAAGATCCTTGGGATACTCATGGAATCAGTTAAGGCAGTATATATACCTCATAAATAAGACTGACAATTTTAGAGCACCTTTATGTTTTTTTCTATGCCATAATCCCATCACAATCCTGGAATTTGGAGAGCATCTCTTATGATTTACATTTTACAAATGAGAAAACTGAAGGTCAGAAAGCTTTAATGACTCACTTAAATGTCTCATCACCTGAAGATAAAACTAATTATAAAATGGAGGCTTTTTGACACCCAGTCCTTTGATCTGTAGCACTTGGCTTTGAACTGCCAAAGTCTACTTCTCTGGATAAGGGAAATTTAGCTTTAGAGCTGAGATATAAAGTGATGTGTTGGTGGTGATCAAATAAATGGTAGATGCACCAGGACTCAAGTTCATGTTTCTTGAATTGTCTCTAACCACTAATAGTAAGAAGGTTTTTTTGTTTGGGAAAGTAACACAAGTCTTTCCTAGTAGAAAAGAAAAGTGGTGCAGGAGAAAGAGAGCTAGACCAGGGAGGGTCTCGTCCGGGATCCATCCCTTTTTGGGGGCTGTGAGACCACTGACGAGGCACTGACCAGGGAGGCTTATGGGGCATGTGCTCTCAATATTCTATACTCTTTCAATAGGAGGGGCTCCTTAGACTTTTCCATCTGTGTGTATCACCATCCCTATGGTCACATTTACCTTATTAGAATTCTGGTGCCCCACCTGCAATGAAACCAACATAAAATGGACATCTTGTGAGAGATTTTGAGAGAATCAAGCGACTTTTAAAAGCTACTTTTGTTAAGTTAAAAACAGCAAATTTTCAAAGAATGAGGCCAATTAACTCAAAGGGTTTATTTTATTTTATTTTTTTAAAGATTTTATTTATTTGACAGAGAGAAACACAGTGAGAGAGGGAACACAAGCAGGGGGAGTGAGAGAGGGAGAAGCAGGCTTACCACGGAGCAGGGAGCCCAATGTGGGGCTTGATCCCGGGTCTTCGGGATCATGACCTAAGCTGAAGGCAGTCGCTTAACCAACTGAGCCACCCAGGTTGCCCCAACTCAAAGGTTTTTATAAAAGTTAATGACTTTGTAAACTATTAAAATTTGAATTTTTATAGCTCTTTACCTTGATTCTCATGTTCTTTGATTTGGGGCAGCCCTATCTTCCCAAACTGCCAGGATGTGGTTGGGCATGTATTCCTTTTTAGCTCTGCTGTGCCTGCATCCACTCCCTTTGGTGGAAGCAGCAAAAAGCAGATGAGTCAAGTTCACTGTCACAGAATTGAAGTCAGCAGAGTTCCTCTTGTCTGTGAGATCAGGAAGAGTATGAACTACAGCTACTAGAGTGCCCTAATCCTACCCCAAAGCTGCTTTTAGCATGAGGAAAATGAGTAGTCTAGAGGTTGAAACATATTTTAAATCTTTAAAGATATATTCATTGGTGAATTATTACTTTCTTCTAAACGTTCTCTTCATTCTTTTAAAATTTCTATTTTTTCAGTGCTCCAAGATTCATTGTTTATGTACCACATCCAGTGCTCCATGCAATACGGGCCCTCCTTAATACCCACCACCAGGCTCCCCCATCTCCTCACCCCCTTCCCTTCCCAAACCCGGTTTGTTTCTCAGAGTCCAGTCTCTCATGCTTCATTCTTCTCTTTTTTTTAAAGCTTGTATTTATTTATTTGTCAGAGAAAGAGAGAGAGAGCGCGCAAACCAGCAGAGGGAACAGCAGGCAGAGGGAGAAGCAAGCTCCCTGCTGAGCAAGGAGCTCGATGTGGGACTTGATCCCAGGACCCTGGGGACACGACCCAAGCTGAAGACACACAATTAACCGACTGAGCCATCCAGGTGTCCCAACATTCTCTTCATTCTTGACTTTTGCTACCTGTTTCTGAAACCTTAAGAACTGTCCATAAGCAGTGATAAAAGCTGTGTTTTAAAACGAACACAAGGTTATTATAAATAACCAGGTGGCCCGGCATTACGGGTTGAGAATCATCAGGATTTTACTGTTAAATGTCGCTGTACTGAAACACATAGAAAAACAAGGAAAACAAAACAAATGTTTTCTTTTACACAGATCTGTTCTGCTGTAAAGTTTGGTGCTCCCAGTGACATGCTACAGGATCCTACTTCAGTAGGACGCAGACTACAGACAGGAGCTGGGATGAGGAACTTAAGGGTTCTAGGTGCATGGGGCTCTTAAGCACTTTACCTGAGCTCCAGATTTTTCAATGTCTAGGCTTTTGTTTCCAAGTAAATCCTAAATAGCTTTGCTAAGACCAGCGGAGGCCTTCAACCTCAACATGTCAAACAGAGCTCCCCATGGGAGGCAGCTCTCACAATGGCCCACAGTGATATCCATTTTTTTGATATTCATGCCCTTGAGTAAAGGCAGAGAATGGAGCTTGGTGGTGAGCACAGCTTGCAGTTCTTACTCTTTGCATTTGTTCAGAATGATGCTGTTTATGCCATAAATGTTTGGAGTTCAGGACTTGTACCTTAATTTGTTCTTATGCGTTCGTTATGTCCATAGATGTGCCTTAAAAATGTCAGTGATGATCATCTTGAGTTTTTAAAACATGTTTTATCAAAACACGATTTCTCTATCTTAAAAAAAGACCTTCAATTTAAGAAATAAAATATAGCACTTTTATATTTGATTTGGGATTTATCTTAAACCGTCAGTGCCCATGCTGCTGCTGCTTCGACCCTTCATAACTGTCTCATTAGAAGCCCACAAGAAGGTGGAGGCAAACAATGTTTTTTAAACGCACAGTCTAATTTTCCTTCCTCATTAAGGACAGAAACCAAAGCAGAAGCAATTATTACCTGTAAACTAATTCCTTCTGTAGGTATCAGTGAGTTCCTAAATCTCTTCGAGTAGTTTTTTCTTTCATAAAACAAGGAAAATAATGCCAAATTTACAGGGTGTGAAAAGGGTTAATTAGGTCACAACTGTAATGATACAAGAGGATTTAGGTCACAAATTTCTGGAATTTATGCACAGCTTCAGAAAGGAGAATGCATTAGATTTCACAATTGTCAAATGAGTCTTTTCTCTTTGTAATTAATAATCTGTGGGTGAAATTTGGAGATGTAAATGGAATTAAATGAACCCTGATTACAAATCTAGCATGTTTCTTTCTTTCTCTGAATCCCTCCTGTCTCTCCGCCCTCTGAGCACACTGAAAACACACGGGAAACTTTCATCCTGGTGTTAAGGTTTATTTGTGATTAGCAGTGTTATCTATGTGAACAGCCTTTGCTCTTGGTGGAGTCTCTCTAGGAAAATGACTTCAAATTCTCCAAAGTCCTTAACTCCAGCTTGGACTTCATACATTATCTTTGTTTTGCTATTTCTTAATGCCTGCATGGCAGCGCTCCGCACATGTCATCTGCAACCCCCAAACAGAATGTGTGTGAAACAAAGTGGCATTGAACAACAAACTCTTTTCTTTCCCAAGTTCTCTTTTGGTGACACTACTATTCCCTCCTTTTCCCAGAGTCACAGGCATGGATAATCTCCACCTAATTGGTCAATCTGTTCCTTTCTGATGAGCCAGATGTTTAGCCTGTTAGCAAGTCTTGCTGCTTTATCATCAAACATCTTGATCACTGTCTTCCTCTATGAGATAGTGAGTGTCCCTTGAGGGAAGGGACAATGTCTTAAATCTTTGAGTTCCCAATTCCTAACATTATGCCTGGGTATTTTCTTTCTCTCTCTCTTTTTTAAGGTTTTATTTATTTATTTATTTGACAGAGAGAAACACAGCTAAAGAGGGAACACAAGCAGGGGGAGCGAGAGAGGGAGAAGCCAGCTTCCTGCCGAGCAGGGAGCCCGATGTGGGGCTCAAACCCCGGACTCCAGGATCATGACCTGAGCCGAAGGCAGTCGCTTAGCCAACTGAGCCCCCCAGGCGCCTCTATGCCCGGGTATTTCAAGCAGATGGCTTAACAAGTGTTTGCTGAGTGAATGAATTATTGCACGCTGGGGTAGCCATCATTCTTATTCCCCTTGGTCCTTATTCTCACTGCTCCCTTTGGCCACCTGAGTTTTGGATGCTGCAGCAATATCCTGGCCACTACTACTTCCCTACATCAATGCCAGATTCCGGCTCTTCCGGGGCTCCTTCGAACTCCTTTTATTAAAGATCCAATTTGTATTACTTCGTTCGTGTTCCAAACATTTTTGGACCATTCTCCTGAAAAGCTTCTAATTACTTCCCAAATTAAAGGAGAACTTCATGGGTGTTTCAAAAAGATTTCATTTAATGGATATTCTCTTTTCTAGATGTTTCATCTCTAATGAAATTTTTGCTTGAATTCTTTGCTTTAGGCCATTACATTTCCCAATGGTACTTGAATGTGACGTTTCTGCTCCCCCACCTGGGCCTGTCCCAGGCAGTGCGAGGTCCTTTTACTTCTCCGCTTAAATACGTGCCTTCACGGTGGCTTGATATTTACTTCCTTTAAAAGCTTCTGCTGGACCATCAAAAAGAATGAAATCCTGCCATTTCGTGGATGGCAATGATGTGGATGGAACTGGAGGGAATTACGCTGAGCGAAATATTAGTCAGTCATAGAAAGACAATAATCATATGATATCTCTGATATAAGGAATTTGAGAGGCAAGGCGAGGGGTCGAGGCGGGTAGGGAGGGGAAAAAAATGAAACAAGATGGGACCGGGGAGGGAAAAAACCATGAGACTCAATCTCAGGAAACAAACTGAGGGTTGCTGGGGGTGGGGGAGGAGGGATAGGGTTGCTGGGTTATGGGGGGAAAAAAAAGAAGCTTCTGCTGGAATCTGGACACCACTAACAACTCACCAGCTATCAGTACTAATAGCCTAGTTGCTGCTATGTGTCTAGTTAGGCTTCATGTGCATCTTAAAGTGTTTACTGCGCTAGAATGCAAAATGCTTACAACAGGGCAGGCCAGACACCGGGCTCAGAGGAGATGTGACAGGATATAGTGCATGTGAACTTTGCCACCAAACAAGCGGACTGACCCAAGTTACTATTCCTAGCAGTGTCCTCTGCAAAAAAGGGGTTGATAATTATCTCCTGGAGTTGCAGAGGATTAAAAGTACAGCAGTCGGCCCAGAGCTGGAAAATAGTAAATTTCATGTGCGGCAGTTAACACAGTCACCACTAGATTAGGACTATAAGCCTCAGTTTGAGATCTTTTTCTCTCCAAAGCAGAACTAGTTGTCTTTTTAATAAGGGAACACAGAGAAAGTGATGTATTTCTCCTGTTTAAAGTCTTGAGAAATGAGATCTTTCTTTTCACCTTTAAATATTACAATATACTACATTTTTGATTCTCTGAATTAGGCAATTTATCTCACCCTGAAATGCTAATTTTTAAGATGGGTGCAGACTGCCATTTTAACACCCTGTTGGAATGAAGTGCCTGGCTATCTCTGGGGTTATCTTTCTCATTATATAAGCTGTCTTGTCTTCTCATCAAGTCAAAGATGTGGTCCAATCTGAGAGTTAAGCCAATGCACGCAAAAAATTTCAATTAGTATACAGACACGTTCTGATTGACAGAATAACTGGCTGAACTGGGAAAGGAAAAGGACGACCTAGTCCAATTAGTAACTGTTGATGGGAAACATTCTTACATTATGTTGCTGGGGACCTGAAGGCCAGGAGTGTGCTTTTTAAAAAACCCAACTAAAATGATGAGGCTCTGAAGCGCCCTACAGCACTAGAATACGCCAGCAAAGAACCACCTTCTGGGAAGGACTAAATAGCAGGGGATGGGGCTAGACCACAGGTGTCTGGTTTAACAGTTCACAGTTGAGGGTGGTAGGGAGTCTCAGAAAATTATAAAATGCTTCTGCTGAGCCAGTTCCCGGTAAGATTCCACCTACGTATGTACTACTTAAATATCTTCCTACATACTTGAGCCTAAGTGACCTGTCAGCAGAGGATATCTGTGACAGTTTTAAGACAATGGCCTTTCTTGCTTAGAATGGTGTGTGGGTGTCAAACATGGCACTTTAAACATAAATTTATGAGGTGCAAACTTTTAATGCAAAGATGACTCATAAAGTTTCAGAATGTGTAAATATGGAGCACAATCTAACTTACACCATCACTGGCGCTCACCCACAGCAAAACTAGGCTGCCTACCAAATTGCTTGGATCACCAGGACATTCACAAAATTTGCCACTCTTCCTAAGTTGATGAGGAAAAATGTTGGGCTGATGTCAACATTTGTGTGGCGCTACCCTCTTAGCTTGAACAAGTGTTATATCTATTTCATCTGCATTCTGCAACATGTTTGATGGCAGTAATTAACTCTGAGTTTGTGAAGAAGTCAACTTTTTGGAGAAGTTACACTGGAAAACTTAGCAGTTGTATAATAAAGTAAGAAAAATTAAATAGGGACAATTTCTCACTGAAATGTCTGGACTCAGGCAATAAGAATAAAATGGGGAAAAAAGAATAAAATGGAAAAAGGGTCGTAACTAAACATTTCATGTGTATGTTGAAAAAAAACCCTAAGATTAGTATTTTATGTGATTCATTTCTGATGTTCCTTGTTTGAGGGTTTTTATCCAATTGCTATAACCATTTGCTTTAATTGAAGATGAACTTATAAAAACTAAACCTTTAACATTATTTGAGTATGTTGGAAGTAGGTAATTTAGCTGTCCGAAGAACCACCTTGGAAATTGTGATCAAACAGATACAACCAGAGACCCAAAATTCAACAGGATGCTGTTTTAATACTTAAAAATTTGTGGCCTTTAAAAGACAGGGAGAATATGAAAGAATAAAGAAATAAAAGATCTCAGTTAACCAATTCTGTAAACAGAACCACTGTTCATAGTTCCCTTAAAAGTGATTAAAATTTGCTAAACTGATAAAGATTTGCAAGCTGAACTCAAAAAATAAATTTCTGATTAGCCTTTTCCGCATAAAAAGAATAAAAAGACCTTCAAGGTATTTTACCCCCAATATGCATAGGCCAGTAGAATGAAATCAGAAGTTTTAAAGCTTTAACCACTGCATACTCAAAAAGCAACAACAGCAACAACAACAAAAATCCTAGGCCTAGCATTTAGTCTTTGGTCACTTCTATACAAAATAAGAATGACTGTACAGAGTCAGTAAGGAAATAGTTAACAGTAAGATTTTTTTTTTTTAAGATTAAACATATTTACAATAAAAATAAATTTCTGGACATTAGCTCATTCTTTTATTAATTTTGGATACCCATTTGAGAATCTCATTTATGAGGACATCCACAGATAATCAATAAATAAGCTTGGATTCCCTGAAACAACACCCATGCACACAGCTGGACCATAAGGTGGTTTTTAGTTAAATAGCAGCTACCATATTTGGTTATATGCTTTACGCTGTTACAAACACAAAACATTTACTCAATTCTAACTTAGCTGTTTCCTAACCAAATTCATTTCCTATAAGAGACAGACCTGTTTTCATTAGGTTAATATCTTAGTTGATTTTCTTTTGAAGACTCAGTGCAGTATTAAGTTACAAGCATACAAGCAAAAGAGGTATTGTGTTAATAATACTTCAACATTTGAGTAACCAAGTGAGCAGACTATAGGTGAGAAAATTCCTGGCATGCTTATTTAGGCTTTAAGTCTTAAATACCATCAACTATAATTGTAAACATACATTAGGTGCTAGTAGCCCCATAATCGCCAATCCTAAAGCTTTTACCCAAGTGATCTAACTAGGAATAAGAAAAAGCACACAACCCCCCTCCCCCCACCTTTTGACAGGTTCAGTGAGACTATCAAAAATAATTCTTGGGGCGCCTGTGTGGTTCAGTTGGTTAAGCAATTGCCTTCGGCTCAGGTCATGATCCTGGACTCTCGGGATGCAGCACCACCCCATCCCCCACCCCAGCATCAGGCTCCCTGCTCAGCAGGAAGCCTGCTTCTCCCTCTCTCACTCCCCCTGCTTGTGTTCCCTCTCTAGCTGTGTATTCTCTCTGTCAAATAAATAAATAAAATCTTTTTTTTTTTTTAAAGTAGCCTCAAAGTGAAAGAAATGCACTACTACTAGGACTTTCTGGCACATCTCACCTCCTGTTAACGGGGCTAATTCTGGCTGATCTCTTCTGCATCAGTCAGGCCAACATCTGCTTTCACCTATAAAACATGCCTACCACCAGTGCCTACTTAAGACAGAATACATTTAAATGTTAGCTCCTTATTCACCCCAAGTCTGTAACACATTGAAATTTGTATTTTATTTGAGTGGTATTAGTTCCCATTCAACTACATACCGAATTCACAAAGGACAAGGATCATGCCTTATGTTGCCTTTGTGGCCTCCACCTTTGCCCTACAGAAGTGTTGGGACTTAGCACAGTGTTGGGACCCCATGAAGCTCTTCATTCACCTACCAAGATGCATCAATTAAAACACCATTGTAGGGGCGCCTGGGTAGCTCTGTTGGTTAAGCATCTGACTCTTGATTTTGGCTCAGGTTGTGATCTCAGGGTCGTGAGATCGAGCCCTGTGTCAAGCTCTGCACTGACCATGAAGCCTGCTTAAAAATCTCTCCCTCTCCCTCTGTACCTCCCTCACCACCCCCCAACCTGCTCTCTCTTGAGCTCACCCTCTCAAAAAACAAAACAAACAAACAAAAAAATCTTCATTGCAAAGCTTTTGTGTATTCTCTACCATAGGTTAGCTCAGTATTAGAATTAGCTGTAATACTGAGGCCACATCACATTAACACTTTACTAATATTAATATGTGTTAAATCCCAATGTTCTTTTTATTAATTTAGTTTTTTATTAATTTAGATATGGTGGATAGCTTTTATAACATCTTTGTAAACTCTTAAGTGAGAACAATATAAACCAAACTCATACCTCGACAGACCAGTCAACTGAGTAACTGTTTGCCAAATAACTTTCTAGAAATGAAGGTAGCTGATAATATTTTTTCTTGACTTAAGATTTAAGTCTTGGCCCCCGCCCCGGCCCCTTACACCCGAGCCCAGCCCAAATAATCAGAGGTGAGGCCAATGTGACCCATTGCGAAAAAGTGCTTTGCAGGAAGTTATATACACATAAATGTGTGAGGCACAGAAAAATCTTTATTGCCACAGGAAGCAAGTGCACTCGTCCCACCTCACCAACAGATTTAAGAGTCACAGAAACGCAGACTTCACATAATAAAGTACAACACAGACTTGGGGAGAAATGGTCCCTTGGACTATATTGGCTGTAATACTGAGGTAACCAATTGACCTTGTTCAGTGAAAATACCTCTAACACAATGAAAAAATCAACTAGTTATAACATCCAATTCATATATACAATTCAAATAAAAATATATATTATTTGCTTCAATGTATAGCAAATTTAATACATTAGTGTTTACAAAATAAAAACTGTATTCTACTGAAATTTTTCTTGTGCTTCCCCCTTATCATTAAGCTTGAAAGACCAGGAAAGTGTGATACTTAAGGAAACTTACTTAAGACTTAAAGATGCAGTTTGTGGGGCCATGAAAGACAGATAAATATTAACTGGAAGATTACCACATATTTAAAAATTGTTGCTTATTAAAATCTATAAACTTGAACCATAAGACACAATTAAAAAAAAAACCCACAAAATTTCTGAAAATAGATTAGAATACAGGAAACGTTTCATGAAACTACTGAGATACTAACCAGTTCTATGGCTAATATTAAAAACTGAACAATCTATTTAAATCGTACTCATACTATTTCTACACACAGTGAACAATTACAACCACAATAATCAATCTCTAGCTAGCAACAGAGTTGCAAGGTCCATAAAAAGCTTCTTCAGTGGGCAAAACACTATGGTACAATTAAAACATTTAGGGGAAAAGAGCCTTTCAATAGTATAAAAGTTGTTTACTGGTGTTTCTACTATAAAGCTATTCTACAAATCAAAATGAAAAAGTAATTATATATGTGACAGTTGATCAGAGACTACAGTCCAGACATTTCACCTAACATTTGGCTGATGAATTTTAGTATAACAGATTATGACTATTTTTTACACAGTTATGACCTAGAACAGAACTAAAAACAAACAAAAAAACCCACCACATATCCCAACTCAGGATGCTGTTCTCAGCAACATCTGGGTTTAGATGAATCTGGAGAAAGTAGGTAAAACTGTCAAATGTCTTCTCTTAAACCAACAGAAATGTTGTTGTTTTTTTTTTTTAAACTATGGATTCCAATGTGAAATTCTTATAAGTATGCAAGGACATTATTAACATTTAAGCACACCTCCATAAATATGCACACAGCCCCTTTATTAAAAGGGGGAATTAAAACATACTTTCAAGCTAAAATGAATTTAAAGAAAAAATTGCATACACAAACATGAAAGGTATACAAAACTGCAAAATAAATAATGAATCCAGGTGTCAACTAAACCTCCACAGAATTATGCCTGCAAATGTGGATGTAGTGATTGTCCACACCTGGTATGGTCTGGGTGGGAAGACATTCCCCAAGGGAGTGATGCCTACTTTCTCTGACTCCATCCAGGACATCAAGAATTTCTAGACATAAATGGTTCTTACTCTATTATATATTATAGCCTTTTTAACAGTCATCATCCTTATCACATTTGGGGTTAACGTACTATGTCTTAATCTATCTAACACATTCTTAAACAACAACATTTAATTCACGGCTTTTACACATCGGTTCACTTGTTTCAAGTTCTCTGTCCAAGGAATAGCTTCCTATTTTTATTATGAGCTAATAATACAATGCAATCTGAAACAACTAAGAGAGATTTTCTACCCTACTGCTCATCTTTTTAACTTTAGCATTTATTAATTGCATAAGTGTGCCTGACTGAGCCAGCAAAAGTGACATTTTACTTCTAGAAATGACACATTTCCTGTTAAACAAAATCGGTTTTTGATCAAATATTAAATCCACAATATTTTCCTTGGTTTAAACTGAGCATTTGCTTTCCATTTTTCCAAAGCCATTGCAACCTTGCCAATAACTACATCACTTAAAAACTTTCTTAACGACTGCAATGATTCTAAACTCTAACATGTAATAATATTTATGCTAAACACACTTAAGAGTAGACAGTGAAATTTCAAGTAAAATAAACTGTATCCACGTTTATTCCAAATATGTCTCCACATCTAGATTTTACTTCTATTAATTACACAAATACATTGTACATTCTTAAATAATGAATGCTTACAATATTAATTTGTAAGCTTTTCCACATAAAACGACTTACACAGGAATGTGAATGGATCAGTATTTCTGTTAACAGACTGCAACATTCTTTCAATTTTCTCCTTTGTGGCTGCTGTTTTGTCTTCCTGGTTTCCGCACACTACACATCAGTCCTTACGCTTTGGCTATGAAATCTGTTTGAGCTGAATGAGGCAACGTTGGTTATTAAGGCTTATTTCTATGATGGAGCATTATCCTTAAATTGAGTGCCATTTCCAGAGAACAGTGGGAGAATCACAGCTATCTTGAATCTTCAGGCTCTGTTTTGATGACTTTCTTTTCTAAAGTAAAAGCTGAGTGAGGGTAGTCTTTTAAAATCCCAAGACTCTCTGCATAAAAATGGAAACACAAAATGTGTTGACACTTTAAATCAATGGATCACAAAAAACAAATTCGAACTTATGAAACCCCCAAACTCCACAGCAAACAGTATCAACTATTCATAATTCTACAATTCCATACAAAAATTTTGTCTACGGAGTTGCAGTTAAGAGCCTGGATTCTGGATTTAAATTCCATCCCTGCCAATTACTAGCTGTGTACATCTCCAGGCAACTTACATACCTCTCCCGGCCTTAATGTCTTTCTTCTTCTATATAATGTGGATAGTATCAGTATAGGGGTGACATTAGAGTTAAATCATGGAAGGCACAAAAAAAGCACTTAGCATATAGACCCTATTTTTCTTTAGTGCTTAGTTCAACATAAAAAAATATTTAAAATAAAATTGGTTATGCATCTACACCAAAGTTACTCGCTTAAGTATTTAATTGCTATCAGTGAAAAAAGGAGACAGAAAACAGCTTCCATATTTAAACACATAACTCTTATTTTAAAAGTTCTAGCCACAAAACTTTAGGGTGGGAGAAACAAGGATAAAAGAACGAAGGCTACTCTTACTCATAAGGAATCATTGCTTGGTGTTATGTGTGTGTAGTTATTTCAACTTCATAAAAACACTACAGAATGACAATAAAGTATAATATTTATGTAAAGTACTAATACTGGAAGATACGTAACCACACACGTGTACATACACACGTACTCTTTGAAAAGGATTCTAGAAGTGTAACCAAAACTAACAGCTAATCTGAAATTAGGCAGTTCAATTTATGAATTTACTCTCTCTATGCAAAAGTAGATTTTAAATTTAGCAAGAGTATAAAAATAGTAGCTACCATTTACTGAATTCCTAGCAGCCAGGCAATTCATATGTGCTACCTGGTTTAATACTTGTAACTACTCTATGCAGTAGAAATTACGTCCGTTTTACAGAGGAAGCAACAGCCTTCCGGTGACACCTAAAGCTACTTTAACTCAAAGATGGTATGATACTAGATACCTTCAAACGGTGCTACTGTCTAATACTTTGTCTAACTTGCTTTTTCATGCAGAAAAAATAGTCAAGCATCTACCTATAATAAGGAAGAGTTTATCCTTTTATGGAGTTCCGTTTAATTCTGAAATAAAAGTATCATTCCCAAAATGCATCTGCCAGAAAAGTTTAGATTCTGGTATACAAGGTTTTCTGAGTGTGAGAGCAAACATGTAACCCATCAATTTCACAGTATGAAAGGCTGGAAAAAGGCAATTACATAACTCAAATCAGCCTTGTACTGTTTGGTTTTAAAATCTTGTATGAAAGGCACCATTTGTGTAATAGCTAATCAAAAGAGTATCATCCTTCATGAGTTTTTCTCTGTCAATTCTTTGGAACACCATTCTAAAAAAACTGGCCATCATTATGGAAATCCATTATTTCCAAGGGGAGAAAAACTGACTGGTAACATTGTTTGTAATGACTCTTACTTTTGTGGTTGGGAATGCGGAAAAGGAGGAGTGGAAATAGTGGAAGGTAGGAAAGTAGAATTTAAAGACGACTTATTCAAGTGTCACTCTCTCTAACCATATCCCATATTCTTACCTGACTGGGACTTCGCCTCACTGGAGTAAAGTCTACTCAGCTCTCCATCCACCACAAAATGATGGGGTTGTCTGTTCTGTAAATTAGGCATTCGGAGATTCAGAGGTCTTTCTCCTAGGGGAGGGTGGGATATGAATAATATTAAAAACACATCACAGTTTTCTTAAAAATATGTTTTCACAAATTGCCTGAATTCTCCTTAGGAAAGGAGTAAGGAAAGCCAACAGGCACTGAAGAATTTAAATAACAGCTAGAGAAAGATTTTAAATAATAATTTAGAAAGGAAATGGCAATTCATGCTAGTTCTAGGGTTCACAATTCTGCCAGGACATTTTTCGGAGTGAAACATGAACCAAACAAAAGACTGAGATTTCTAGTAAGCACTCCAGCTCTGGCGTAGAATACATCCTCTCTGTAGGCCTTCTCCTACCAGTGCAGTTTACCAAGACGTGTCATTAACACATAATAACAAGTACTAGAGAGATAGAGATGGCTTTAAGCAAGTGCCTACTACAGAACAACAAACCTAAGGCAAACACGTGAAGGCACAAGTAGCACAGAGAAGGTAAAGACGCTTTGTATAGCAAATCACCTTCCCCCGTAAACCTAAATCCACACACCTAGCGACTGCCACCCACGGGACATTAACCTGGTTTCACCAATTAGAGTCACCCGGTCTTTCATTTTTGCTTCTGCTTCTTAAAACTCTTAACTGTCAAGGATGACTGGAGAGGTTAAACAAGACCTCAACTAAACAGTTTCTGTAACCTTTTTTTTTTTTTTTTTAAGATTTTATTTATTTGACAGAGAGAAACACAGCCAGAGAGGGAACACAAGCAGGGGGAGTGAGAGAAGGAGAAGTAAGCCTCCTACCGAAGCAGGAAGCCCGATGTGGGTCTCAATCCCAGGTGTCCGGGATCATGACCGAAGCCGAAGGCAGTCACTTAAACAACTGAGCCACCCAGGCGTCCCAGTTTCTGTAACATTTTTAAAGAAGAATGCTCTTCTCCTCCAGCACTATGATCTGTTGACTTATTTTGCTCTACAGGTGGAAAATGCCTGTTAAGATAGTACTCTCACGGGGCTCCTGGGTGGCTCAGTGGTTAAGTGTCTGCCTTCGGCCCAGGTCATGATCCTGGAGACCCGGATCAAGTCCCACATCGGGCTCCCTGCTGGGCAGGAAACCTGCTTCTCCCCCTCTCACTCCCACTTCTTGTGTTCCCTCTGTAGCTGTGTTTCTCTCTGTCAAATAAATAAAATAAAACCTTTTTTTTTTTTTAAAAAAAAAGATAGTATTCTCACCTAGTAAGAATTTTTTTTTTAACAATGGTCACCACTCTCTAGGGAAGTATAATAAAATGTAAAACAAGAAGGTCCTACAAATTACTGTTGTTCTTCAAACACACATCACTATTTGAAACTCTGCATCATACGCTGTACACCTTCCCCTTGGAGTGTAAGCTCCAAGCCAGCAGGGACTTAATGTCAGTGATGCATCCGTGGTGCCTAGAGGCCGGCCTGGCACACAGGAAGCTACTATGAGTAAACGACAATGACGTGAGATTTTCTTCATGTGTCAATACAAAAAAATGAAAGTCATTTTTTAAATGATAAAAATACTCATGAATCACAGCTCTCTAAACTTAAGAGTTTAAGAGAACCAGTTCCAACGTATCACACAAATAGTTTCATAGGGACCATATAGCCTGAAAGATCCCCAAATTTCTTCAAGCTCTCCATTCTTATACTAGCTCTACAAATCTCTGTACACAGTGCTTTAGAAGCAGTTACTGTATCCTCTTAGGAACCAAATGTTATAAACTTCATAGACAAACTTGTTTTTGAAGTCAGAGAAAATATGAAGCTGTGATCTTTTAAAACCGATAAATGTCTCCCACGGCACCAGCTTCTTTGGGGAGAAGCGTCTTTGTTTACATGTCCTATTCCCACTCACCCCATACAAAATATGGGTCAGCTGCACATGTCAGCTAGTTTAGGGATAGTAAGGTAAAAAAAAAAAAAAACAAACAAAATAAACAACCCCAAAACTTTTGCCAGTTAAATCTATGATGAATCCTTTCCTTTTTTGAAAAAGAGACAATTTAAAAACAAATTTTTACAAGGAATGTGTAACGATCTCTATAAAGTCTGAGGATTAAAAACAAGCAACTTTTGTTTCTCTATAGTGCACATAGTCACTGGCTGGCAAAGCATCGGCGATCTGAGATCCACCTTGCCCATCCGAGTTGTCAGAAGCCACGCCGTTGGGGCTGTGCTCTCCGGAGGCCTGCCTGTAGAGTCCTGCCGAGAGCCTTCTCTCAGCATGTTGCAGTCTCTCATAGCCAGCTGGGCTGCAAAGGAATTCCATCTGCTTTGCCATCACCTTTTCAGGCTGCTAGTAAGTAAAGCAAAAATAAAATCAGGAACTAAAACAGTCTACATTTTTTTAAAGGGTTTAAAGATGCCAATTTCAGATTCCAGCAAATATATTTAGTATTCATTAAATTAGTTCACACTTCATGTGGTATACATGTTCCATATATATGCTTAGATGTCTATACCATCATGTTAAAACATAAAATGCTGGATTCCATACAAAAGAAAAGAAAAATAAATAAATAAAAACCTTCCAGCTCATCCTTTAAAGAGAATTTCATTTCCGCTCAAAGGCAAAACAACCTCAGCTTTGTTTCCCAAAGTACGGAGTCCTTTAAAGTATTTTTTTAAAAAGGAACCTCAGAGCAACAGCAACATCTGCCAGAAACAGCTTCTAACACACAGGGTGAGATCTGGGCGTTCTTATTTTAGCATTCGGCACTACACATACTCTGCTACGATGACAGTATGTTGGGGGAGAAAAGGTGTGAAAAGGCTGTCTAGAAGGGCAAGACAAACAGCCCTCCCACCAAAATTAAACAATGCAAATTAGACAGGAAAAACATCGGTGCCAACGAGACTCTTCTCCTTCATGATGCAATGAAACTGCAGTATTTTCCAACCAATCATAAAAACACAAGTTTAAAATACACAAGTAAATAGAAATTCATCTCTGCATGTGTTTTTTAAGATCCTTCTTTGCGTACTGCTTTAAATTACTTACATGTGATATTCAAAGCAGTGCATTTGTGATCTTTTGCCAAGGAAGTTAATGATCAAAATGCAGATATGAATCACTGCCATGCCATATAAAAGAGTAGTGCAAGGAAGCTGCTTATAAAATTAGCTACAAAAAAATCCAGGTTCACATCAGCAAAAATCAATAAATGAAAAATATTAACTCACAGAATAGGATAAAAGCTTATACTATTTTTTTGAAAGCACGTAAACCAGATCAAAAGAAGCTTTAATTTCAATTCATTTGAACTTATTACTAATTAACTGATAAAATTTCAGTAAGATTTCTAAGGAGGAAGTGTATTTTTCTTCCTCTTAAGAAGAAAAAAGAGAACTTGGCATTACTGAATTTGACCAAGAGCAGTAGCCAGACAGAAGAGCAACAGGAATAAAACTTATAGCGCTTTCTAAAAGGTGGTACTTGCAGAGATGACTTTTTAAAAGGTTAATTTCAGGATACCACGATGAAGTAATAGCAAAATCACCTGAAGAGACATATTAAAGTAACCATTTTTTTTTCTTGAAATTAAAACGACTTAACAATAGCTATAGTGCTGATGATTAATGTTTTATTGAGAACTAGTACTATTTTATCTCAAAGTTCTATTAACACAGCCATAGACAACATGGCTTTCTTCCTGGAATCAAACTGCTTCTTTTAAGTTTTCTTAAGCAGAGAATCTTTCTTTCTACAAAACTACAAAGACTAAGTAAGTATCACTGTCTCAGACTCTGCTCATAACCAAATCAAACTCTGTTGTCACTGCTATCTTGTTGATCCAGCTGTGGGTCAGATGACATTTCAAAAACAACCAGAAATAAATCCAGTCCTCAGATACTTAAAACTCTGAAGCTAGCTGAAGCACCCATTTATTTTTCAATCTACAGATACTATTAGGAAATTATGATTAACTGGTGGTTTATGTTACCTGTGAACTAAGAGCAGCAAGTTCTTCACTCTTAGCTTTAGCCTGCTGGAATAGAGTTTGCACAGAGTCCTGGAAATCTGGAAATCCATCCTATAGGTCAAAGAGTTAAGTCCTTTTTAGAATTTGTAAATAAAATATCAACAACTCAGGAAACAGAACAACCACAAAAAAACACTTTACTCCTACTGCCTGGCTAATCATAATTAAGACTTTAAGGTACAATACTTAACTTTCAGTCTTTTATGGTACAATTTCTCTATATATATCTATATATATAATGTGTATTTCTAAGTTGTAACCTTACTATAAATACAAATAAGAAAGATAATAAGACTTACATGTCTACATTGGAATGCAGACTTCATGAGCATTAATAATAATGGCTACATAATGCTTCATACAGCCATTTCATCTAGTGGTTCAACTAGTAATAATCACTATTTTCATACTGGACATTTAGAATCTTTTTATTTTGGGGTTGAAAAACAATGCAAAAATATTTTCACAGAAATAATACTTTCCATAGCTTAGGTTACCCAGTACAGTAGATTCCTAGTACAACTACTGCAAAGGAATGAACATTTTTCATTCACTACTTCCCCAGAGCCTTTACTGGTTAATCAGACCTTAAGTTTTCCTTGCCAGCACTGGGTGGTGTTGTTTTCTTAATTTTTGCCAATTCATATTTTTGTATTGATATTCAAAAATTTTTAAATTTTATATACTGTAGCTGTATATACTTTTATTTTGTAAATTCTTCTATCACTGTAAGCTTCAGAAAGGCATTCTGCTTTAGAGAGTTGATATTCAACTCTACCTTCTAGTTTTTCTAAAGCTTTACCTTGTTTGCTTTGTTTTTAAAATTTAACCCTCTAACCCATCAAGAATTTACTTTGTTATAGGTACTGTGATAAAGAACAAGGTAAATTTTCTTCCAAGTGCTACCCAATAATCCCAACCTGAATTTCTGAAGAACCCTTCCAGGCTGAGTTGTCACTTCATATGACAGGCAATGGGGATTTGAATTAGAACAACCTGTACTCAAGGCTCCTGGGTGGCCCAGTCAGTTAAGCAGCCAACTCTTGATTTGGGCTCAGTTCGTGATCTCAGGGTCATGGGATCGAGCCCCAAGTCAGGCTCCCTGCTCAGTAGGGAATGTGCTTCAGGTCTCTCTCTACTCTCTCTCTGTCCCCATCTCCCCACTGCTTGCTAACACACTCTTGCTCTCTAAAATAAATAAATAAATCTTAAAAGGAGGGGGAGGAGGAAGGAAAAAAGAAGAAGAAAAAGGAAGGAAGGAAGGAAAAAAGACCCTCACTCATGTTCCAGTTCTACCACTTACTAGCTATATAACATCAGAGGAGTAACTAAACCGCTTAGAACATCAGTTTCCTCATATGAAAAATACGGGTAAGAGCACCTCTCTATCAGGGCTCTTGTGAGGAGCAGATGAGATATTGCCTTTAACACGTAATCACTTATCACTACATACTAAATTCTTGCATTAAACAGAGCTTACTTGGGACACTCTCCTCCTGGGCAATACATCAGCTTAAATGATTTTCACTGTAACTTTATATTAAAAAGTGCCAATCCATCTACTACTTTTTTCAGGTTGTTTTGTGTTTTTTGCTCATTTATTGCTTCACATGAAATTTGTATCTATAAACATAACAATAGCGTGATTTACTAAAAACAACTAAAGGACTCCTCACAGAAATGGTCACTAACCTTCAAAATATTTCTCCCCTAGTTTCATGAGCTATATATTTGTAGCAAAGGGTAAATCATTAAAAACCAAAGTTCTTACAGTAACAAAGCAGAAAGAAATGTAATAACAAAATATTTTCTCTCAAAGAGGGGATACTGATTGAAAACGTTTTCCCCATCAGGGTCTTAATTCTCCACTGTGGATCTGTTTTCAAAGATTTCATCTACCAAAATTCATTTCTTAAGTAATTTGCCATTTTTAAATTCAAAGACATGATATGAAAAAGAGTCAAGGGCAAATAAATTTGACATCTTCAGAGAGCCTCATGTAGCTTTATTGTGGGTCAACATACAATCAGCATTTTATTTATTTGAGAGAAAGAGGGAGAGAGGGAGAGAGCATGCATGCACTAGAAAGAATGAATGTGCACCAAGGCTGGGGGAGGGGCAGAGGGAGAAGGAGACCCCCTGCTGAGCAGGGAGCCCAACTCCAGGATCCCAGGATCTGAGCCACCCAAGTGCCCCAATCAGCATTTTTAAAGTATTGAAAATACTTATCTTCATAGGTCCCCACAAGACCAAGAACCCCTTGGCTCAGAGGAATGTATGGAATATAATCATTAACTGGGTAAGAATGAATTTTACACAAGTGGATGCAATCTAAATCTAAGTGAAAAGTACACTTGCTTAGTCATTCCATTTTTCTCTAAGAACTTATTTAGACCTAAATCTAACGTTCTCTTTAGCAATCTCTCCTTTAAGTGAAGAGCACCTATATGTTAGGGTTGGCCAATGAGGAAAGCTAGGAGAAGACCTGGAAAATGAGAAGCTATCATTTTCCAGGTGACTACCACGTATCCCCAGTTCCCCACTGTGTCGTATGTTTTACATGTATCATCTAATTTAATCCCGACCACAGACAACCCTAGGTTCCCCTCATTTTACAGCTACGGACAGTGGCTTCAAAGCCTCTGCACCAACGATAAAATGCCAGAGTTACTGCATTTATAAAACAGCAGTAAACAGGCACAGCTCTTACAGCCCTGATTTTCATAAGCAGAACTGATTTAACTCCATGATCTATACGGAGTCCTACTACTTATTTACTGTGATACTGGACAGACTATTTCATCTTTTTGTGTCTACTCAGCTAACTTTAGAACCATTTTAAGGAACAAAAAATTCATTAAAGAATACTTAGCACAATGCTTGGCAAATAGATATTACCCAATAAATGTTTGCTATTGATATTTATTAAGTTCTCTTTTAAAGCTACTAGATTAATCACAGAAAAATGGGCAGCATGCTACAAGTGACTTACTGTGTGTCTATGATACAGGGGAATAAGGTAAATGTGGGGGTTATTTTAGTATAGACATCTTAGGGATTATTTACACAGTAGAAGACCTGGGTATTTTACACTAAAACCAGCAAGAAAATATTAACCATATTTGTAGGGAAAGGTTTTAGTGGAAAAGAACAACAAAAATCTGGAAATTTGTTTATTCATTCACCAAAAAACTCTTGTTTGCCTAATAGGTTCTAGACTCTGTACTCAATGCTGGGGATTCAATGAGTCCGGCCCTCCTGACAGTCTAGAACAGAGAAAAGGACAGAGATCCAGAGCATGGCAGAGGACAGGGTCAGGGAAGGCATGACATTTAGGCTGAGACTTGAAAGAAGAGAATTCTCTAGGGAAAGAGAGCAGCTTATATAAAAGCCTACAGGTGAAAAGAAAGGACCACACACCTGAGAAGCTGGAGAATATTTACTATAGCTAACACAGGAAATATACTGAGAAAGAAGGAGTGGTGAAGACACTGGATACACAGGGCCACATTCTGTGAGACCTTGTAAGCCATGTTAAGAATTGTCAATTTTATCTTAAATTCAAAGAGAAGCCACTAAAGGTCTTGGGGAAGAAATGAACCAGACTTGTGTTTCTGATAGTCCAATCTGAATGTGAGGGAGGCAATGTATAGTTCCCGCTTTTCAACGAGCCCTGGCTGGTGTGCCCAGGCCAGAACCTCCAATATTCCAGTGCTGTTTTTAAAGGAACTTACAGAAGAAAAAGCAATCAGTCTTCTTGTGTTAAGAACTAGGGGCACCTGGGTGGCTCAGTTGATTAAGCCACTGCCTTCGGCTCAGGTCACCATCCCGGACTCCCGGGATCAAGTCCCGCATCGGGCTCCCAGCTCCATGGGGACTCTGCTTCTCCCTCTGACCTTCTCCCCACTCATGCTCTCTCTCACTCACTTTCTCAAATAAATAAAAAATAAAATCTTTAAAAAAAGAACTAGATGTGTGATCCCAGGCAGGACAGCTAACATCATTTTTTCCAATGTTCCTAATTTTTTTTTTTTTTTTTTTTTTTTTTTTTTTTTTTAAAGATTTTATTTATTTATTTGACAGAGAGAAACACAGCCAGAGAGGGAACACAAGCAGGGGGAGTGAGAGAGGGAGAAGCAGGCTTCCCGCTGAGCAGGGAGCCTGATGTGGGGCTCGATCCCAGGTCTCCAGGATCATGACCTGAGCCGAAGGCAGTCGCCTAACCAACTGAG
>PITA01017594.1:0-42792 GCA_004023965.1 Spilogale gracilis | reverse complement strand
TAAATTACCAATGTGTCTCAGAAGAAACATCTCCAACTGTCGTGTTCTGATACTAGCTTATTAGAAATGCATGGTAACTAGCTATCAGGGAAATTCAAATCAAAACCACACTGAGATACCACCTTACACCAGTCAGAATGGCCAAAATTAACAAGTCAGGAAACAACAAGTGTTGGAGAGGCTGAAGAGAAAGGGGAACCCTCCTACACTGTTGGTGGGAATGCAAGTTGGTGCAGCTGCTTTGGAAAACAGTGTGGAGATTCCTTAAAAATTAAAAATAGAGGTACCCTATGACCCTGCAATTGCACTATACTGGACATTTACCCCAAAGATACAGATGTAGTGAAAAGAAGGGCCATATGTACCCAAATGTTCATAGCAGCAATGGCCACAATAGCCAAACTGTGGAAAGAGCCAAGGTGTCCTTCAACAGACGAATGGATAAAGAAGATGTGGTCCATATATATGATGGAGTACTACGCATCTATCAGAAAGGATGAATATCCAACTTTTGTAGTAACATGGACTGGATTGGAAGAGATTATGCTGAGTGAAATAAGTCAAGTAGAAAAAGTCAAGTATCACATGGTTTCCCTTACATGTGGTGCGTAAGGGGTAATATAAAGGACAGTAGGAGAGGGAAAGGAAATGGAAAGTAGGGTAATTCAGGGAGAGAAATGAAACATGAGAGACTTTGGACACAGAAACAAACTGAGGGACTTGAAGGGAAGGGGTGGAGGATGGGAGAACCTGGTGGTGGGTACTGAGGGCACATATTGCATGGAGCACTGGCTGTGGGGCATGGGCAATGAATCTTTGAACACTGAAAAAATAAAATAAATTTAAAGTAAAAAAAAAAGACACAGACCATAGAATAGAGAAGCCAAAAAAACAAAAGAAAAAAGAAATGCATGGTAATCCATATTATTATTGAACCCAGCTAACTATTTGCTTTCGTTAAACACCAACTAACTACTGTACATGTTTTAATTAAAATGCCAACTAACTTGGACATAGATTTTATTTGTTTGTTTGACAGAGAGAAACTCAGCTAGAACACAAGCAGGGGGAGTGAGAGAGGGAGAAGCAAGCTTCCGGCCCAGCATGGAGCCCGATTTGGGGCCTGCTCTTGGGACTCTGGGATCATGACCTGAGCCGAAGGCAGACACTTAACAACTGAGTCACCCAGGTGCCCTGGACATAGTTTATTAAAAGACTTTCATTTTTAGCAAATCTTGGCATAATAATTTTTTTTCTAAATGGTCATTGCTATCACTGTCATTTTTTATTATTTTGAGTTTAGTGTTTCTAGGAACATTATTTGTGAATGATGTGATGTTATATTTCCGGAAAATAATTGAACATGTTAGACTGTCTTGGAATTGCTAGGTAAAACTTAAACTCAAAATGAATCATAGGGTGATTATAAATGTTGAATCCTAGGGGTGCCTGGGGGCACAGTTTGCTGAGTGTCCAAGTTTTGGTTTCATCTCAGAGTCATGATCTCAGTGTCGTGAGATTCAGCCCCACATCTGGCTTGAGTTTCTCTCTCCCTCTCCCTCTGAGCCTCTCTCTTACACTCTCTCTCTAAAATAAGTAAATAAGTCTTCAAAAAATAAGTGTTGAATCCTAAATAAAATGAAAATATGCATTTAACCATTGATATAGTAAAAATGACAGCAAAAAATTTAAACTTTAAATAATCTTAATGGAAATAAAGCAAAATGTCCCCTATTTGTCAAGGCATTTGAAGACACATATAAAACAACATTATATGAAGTATGAGTTTTCCAGGAAGCCTTTGAACATTGTTTTGGCCAAGTGTCCATGGATCTAAATTTCTCTCAGGAACTCTCAAGAGGAAGAACCCGAAAGAAGAATCAAAGTGCAGTCATCTGGTTTCAGGAAAATGGTGCAGCCTGAGAGGAGAGAAGTGATTCTGGAAAGAATTATTTTTTAATCACTTAAATCATTCTTCTGCCCAAACCCAAAGGGGTTAGGCTCTTCAGACAGGTTAAGAGACTATTCTCAGGGCTAGCAAGGTTCAGAGTCACTTGGAGGGTCAAGGTTACCTACTTTAAAAAAAAAATAAGAATATTATAAGCTTCATTTGAGCTTACTCAAATATTCACCCTTCCAATCTCATCAAAGTTCAATATTCTCAGTTTACGAAACAAATGAATCAAATCTCTTCCTTTTCTCTCTCCCTCTACAAACACATGAATTAATGACTTCTTTTTGTTGCATGTCTAGCCTCAAATTATTTTTTATTTGTAGGTGGCCCTCTGTAGAATAAAAGACTTACGTCTTTATACTATACCAGAGTAAATTTAAAAAATTTTAGAGGAAAAAGCCCTGTATCTAATATCTCTCTCTCAGAGAAAGATATTCAGTTTCTGTAGAAAGAGAATGATTTATGAATGGTGGGATACACTTGACCTCATTAACACGTTAATGTGCATTTGCATGCCAAAATTAATGCACACACCACTCCTATGCAGAGTTTGGTGTCACATAATTATGGGTTAAAATATTGGATCAATTTCTCATAAGCTGTAAAATTCTGAGCAACTTATTTAGTTTTTCTGTGTACATGTACAATGCTTTCTTTTGCTTATCTTGCCCTCTAAGTCCTGCTGCTGTCTTCAGTTAACTCATCGTGTACTACCAGGAGATGTTGAATGGTCTTGGGGATCAGAAAAGCTGGCCATTGGGATGGAGTTTAATAAGCATTTATTGTGAGAGCATTTTATGAGTACGTGCTCTCCATACTACCCTAGAGATCAATTAACTACAAATATGTGTGGTTTAGGTGATACATTTCTTTCTCTTTCAAAAAGGACCCTCAAGGGCAAATATAATGATATATCTCCAAAGAGAGAGAGGGAAAAAAACCTCTCTCAAAATCATTTCCAATCCCAGCTTTGAAACACTTTCAAAATGACCCCAAATGCAGGTATTGGAAGAGCTTCTTAAAGTCTCTCTCTCTCTCTCTCTCTCTCTCTCTCTCTCTCTCTCTCTCTCTCTCTCCTGTATAATTTTTCTCTCCACATTTTTGCCCACAAACACACATCCTATACATCAAGCAGATATTTTGATTTTTGATGAACAAACCAGCCCCAAGCTTGCTCTCCCAGATCATTAGTACTTTGGGGACTGAAAGCAGTTGCTGAAGCATGATGAGACTCCCTACAAAGCAAAACTCAAGACAGGCAGCAGCTAAAGGAGAGGCAAACAAGAGGAAGAGGGTGAGTGCCATCATTCATCTTTTACTTTTTGTCTTCATGCCCATACTAATCCCTCTTTATAGAGCTCTTTAGACCTACAAGCCCATATATATATATGACTAAGGAATTCTTTGGATTCGAGTTTTTCTCCCTGTACCTCTCAGTTCTGTCTTACCCTAAATTTGGCCAGAATCTTTCCTTAACACTGCTTTGATGGCTTCTGGGACAATGTTTGAGCGCTTGCAACTAAAAAGAGAATAAGAGGGAATGAAATTTTGGAAGGAACTGTTACACCCTTGAACAGAGCTCCAATTATCAGTAAGTGGTTTGAAAAGAAACTTAAAGTGCTGTGATGAGGGCACACGTTACATAGCAGATTTTCCTAACACCACAGAGACCTCTAACCTCCAAAATCCTCTTTATTCTCACTGGTGGCCTGCATTCTACCATCTGAGTCTTACTTCTTGGCTTAAAGTTTTGATGCCTTTGAACGCTCACCTTATGTTGAAAGGGACTCTTCCATTTTCATCAAATACTTGTACATTTGGAGGATGGGCAGACCTAGAAGAAGACCTTGAGGACATCGGGCTCCTTGCAGAGGTGAGAGGAGAGGGCTTCATAAAATGGAGAACAGAGCCCAGCGCAGGAATAATGGGGAGATCAGATGATCCACTCCTTCTCCCCAGCTTGGCTGAGGTTCTCCTTGTCATTATACCGTGTTTTGTTCTTATTTATTTGAGAGAGAGAGAACTGAGGGAGGAGCAGAGGGAGAGAGAGAACCCTTCAGCAGACTCCCTGAGACCATGACTGGAGCCATAATTAAGAGTCGCCCACTTAACCAACTGAGCCATCCAGGAGCTCCCATTATAAGGTTTTTGAATTCTATCATTAATTATGTTAGACTTAGACGAGACAGACTTAGCACTTTCCTGCAAATATTTCATAAAAGATGAGCTGAGTTATGAATCAACTTGGCCATTTCTCATCAACTCCTGAGTGCCTTCTGTGTGCAAGGTACTGCGGTAGATACTTGATTTTACTGTGTCACCCTGTCCTCACCATGGCCTCGAAGACTAGTATGATTTACAAAGATTCAGCTCAGCATCTGTGAATGTACTGAGGTCACTGAGCCTCCGAAACTCTCCGTTTTCAGCCGCTATTGAATATACTCACATGAGAGAATTCGTCAGGGGGCTCGATTGGGCTCAGACTAGCTCCCCGCCCAGTTCGATGCCGGTGAAGATCTCCTTCTCTCTGAAAAAAAGAAACACTCCTTTGTGAGCAGAGTTCAGTGACATAAAGTGCTCCATAGAGCCCGGAAGATACCTTCTGTTTAATGTTCTAGGGTAAGATGCCTAAGATTCAGGGCCTCCACTGGCGAGAATAAAATTCTGGATTCGCTTTTCCTTTTTTTCCTTTTTTTGCAATTTGTCCAGGTTGACTCTCTTTTTCTGGGAATGAGAAAATTCATCTTTTTTTTTTCTTTTTGTAATTTGACACAGAGAGATCACAAATAAGCAGAGAGGCAGGCAGAGAAAAAGGGGGAAGCAGGCTCCCCGCTGAGCGGAGAGCCCGATGTGGGACTTGATCCCAGGACCCTGAGATCATGACCTGAGCCGAAGGAAGAGGCTTAACCCTCTGAGCCACCCAGGCACCCAGGAAATTTCATCCTTAAATGTAAAAATGTGCCCCCTGATGGCAGCATTCAAAACAGATTTGCCATTGGCCCACCAACCCCCTTCTCCCCAGATCGTTACAGTCTTCAACCTCACTCCCAAGCACTTGTTACAAACCTACCTGGCCCATCAGTGGACCCCTCATTTCAACCCACTACATGAGGGGAAGTGTTTTCAAATAAGACTCCATTCCTAAAAGAATTCTTTAAGGAATATTCACTGCTGAAAACAATCACAGTCCCAATTTGTTAAACGAAGACCCACGAGCCTTTTGCACATTATCTTAAGCAATCCTCCAATAACTCTGTTAAGAATTCATGATTATCCTCATTGTACGAATGGAGGAACTGAAACTCAGAGAGACTAAATGAGTTGCCCGCCGTCCCACAGCTGGCAGGTGGTAGAGTCAGGATGGGAACCAGGATTGTCCTGAAGCCTACCCAGAATCATAACCACCACCTTACTCCCCTCCTTTCGCTGCTAACCTGAGCAAGTGCTCCAAAGACCCTGAGTCAAATGACAAGCCTCATGTTTCTGCCTGCCTGAGGGCTGAGCCTCCAAGCACGGGTGAAGGCTCCAGCAGAGCTGTTTTGCTTGGCTCGCAATTTCTCTATGTGGCTCTCCTAGATGTGGCCCTACAGCTGTGCTAGACGATGCCAAACTTGCCTGCAGGTCTCTGTCTTTTCTTCAAGGGGAAAAAAATCCTTTCCTGGTTGTGGGAAGTCTACACACCTTTCACAGACAGATAAAACCATATTGACAAGATTGGGAGAAGTATGTGGGATCTCTGAGACTCTGCACAACGACGGCATGGTGATGACCAAAAGAAACTTCACATTCTCTCAGCAGCCAAATTTGAGGATTTTAGCACTGAAAAGTCTATAGCAGAAACCACTAAGTGGGAAGAGAGGAGATTCCAATTCCAAGGGCATTTCTTCAAGAAGAAAGTTAAAGTCAATGAGACCTTGACTGGAGAAGGGTACATATGAATTGATTTTTGAAAAACTAGGGATATTAAAATAAAATGGCTCTCTTAAACCGAGCAAGAAAATTCAGAGCAAATAGAGAATTACTTCCCAAACTGTGAAGGGACTGACTTGGAATGACTTCTATAATATATGTAATTTATAGAGGGTTTGTATTCTATGATACAAACACCCAGACACATATACATAGATTTGCACAGGTAAGGTGCACACCAAAATGTTAAGCACTCTTATTTCAGGAAATAGAATGTCATAATTCCCAGGGTTTTGTTCTTTTTTTTTTTTTTGATTGATCAGGAACAGCACATGATTTTTTTTTATTTTGTTCAGTTAACGAGCATATAGTACCTCATACATTTTTGATGTAGCGTTCAATTCATTAGTTGTGTATAACACCTAGTGCCCATTAAAACACATGCCCTCCTTAATACCCATCACCTGGTTACTCCATACTCCCACCCCCTCCCTTCTGTAACCCTCAGTTTGTTTCCCAGAGAACAGAGTCTCTCATGGTTTGTCTCCCTCTCTGATATCTTCCCATTCAGTTTTTCCTCCCTTCCCCTGTGGTCCTCCACTCTATTCCTTATGTTCCACATATGAGTGAAATCATATGATAATTATCTTTCTGTGCTTGACTTATTTCACTTAGCATAATACCCTCTAGTTCCATCCATGTCAATGCAAATGGTGGGTATTCATCCTTTCTGATGGCTGACTAATATTCCATTGTATGTGTGGACCACATCTTCTTTATCCATTCATCTGTTGAAGGGCATCTCATCTCCTTCCATAGTTCCGCTATTATGGAAATTGCTGTTATGAATATCGGGGTGCATGTGCCCCTTTGGATCACTCCATCTATGTCTTTGGGGTAAATACCTAGTAGTGCAGTTCCTGAGTCATAGGGTGGCTCTATTTTTAATGTCTTGAGGAGTCCCCATACTGTTTTTCAGAATGGCTGTACCAGCTTGCATTCCCACCAACAGTGTGAGAGAGTTTCCCTTTCTCCACGTCCTCATCAACACTTGTTTCCGGATTTGTTAATTCTGGCCATTCTAACTGGTGTGAGATAGTATCTCATTGTGGTTTTGATTTGTATTTCCCTGATGCCTAATCATGTGGCCCATTTTTTTCATGTGTCTATTGGTCATTTGGATGTCTTCTTCAGAGAAGTGAATGTTCGTGTCTTCTTCCCATTTCTTGACTGGATTATTTATTTTTGGGGTGTTGGGTTTGATAAGTTCTTTATAGATCTTGGATACCAGCCCTTTATCCAAAATGTCATTTGTAAAATATCTTCTCCCATTCCATGGATTGCCTCTTAGTTTTATTGACTGTTTCCTTTGTTGTGCAAAAGCTTTTTATCTTGATGAAGTCCCAAAAGTTCATTTTTGCTTTTGTGCACATAACTTTTAGTTTCAACATTCCAGTTATATATTGATCCAATTATTTTACAGTGCTCACAATATTGCTTTTAAATTCATAAAACAGCACTTCCATTTTGAAAAAAAATAGAATTTGTGAGATTCTCTGTACTTTTTTTAAAAAAGATTTAATTTATTTAACAGAGAGAAACACAGCCAGAGAGAGTACACAAGCAGGTGGAGTGAGAGAGGGAGAACAGAGCAGGGAGCCAAGCAGGGAGCCAGATGTAGGACTCAATCCCGGGTCTCCGGGATCATGACCTGAGCTGAAGGCAGTCACTCAACCAACTGAGCCACCCAGGCGCCCCAAGATTCTCTGTACTTTAAGAGGTAGGTAGAATAGCCTGGAAGTATAGTTTAAAAGACAGTTAAGATAATTTCATTGATTTCCAAATTGGTTTTTTAAATTTATTTTTTATTTTTTTATTATGTTCAGTTAACCAGCATACACATCATTAGTTTTTTTTAGTATCAATTCCATTTTTATTTTTTATTTAATTTTTTAATAATAATTTATTTTATTTTTCAGTGTTCCAAGATTCATTGTTTATTGTAGTGTTCAATAATTCATTAGTTGTGTATAATACCCAGTGTTCATCACAACACATTAAGACCCGAGGAAGGATCAAGATATGTTCCAAACCTATGAAAGCCATTCACTGTGAGCCACAGGGTCCCTCTGACCACACTTTTTCCTTCTGCCGGGACTGGACCTCAGCATCAGAAATCTGCTGACAGTGGGAGTTCTCCCCTGATTCATAGGGATTGAGACTTAGTGAAGGTGTGTCGGGGGGTGGTGAGAATTACTATCCACGTGAAATGGGTGAAATCAACACTTGATCTATGAAAGATGTTTCGTACACTGAAAATTCTAAGAATTTGATCAAGGACACTTTTTATTTAGGTTTAAACGACAACAGCAACAACAAACACAGAGTACTTACTACAGATCAGGCATGTCCTAAAGGAGATGATAGATAGATGAAACATAGACAGATAGATGATAGAAGATAGATGATAGATAGATGATAGATAGATAGATAGATAGATAGATAGATATAGACGGATGGGTAGATGATAGATAGATATATTATAGAAAGATGATAGATAGATAGATAGATAGATAGATAGATAGATATTAGGTGATTGATAATAGATAGATACTAATAACAAAGTAAGTGCTATTATTATCTCCGATTTTACAGTGAGAGATGCAATGTTCAAGTGACCTGCCCAAGATCATACTAAGTGGTAAACCTAGGGACTGAATACAGGCTGTCTAAATCCAGAGTCCCCATTTCTTAACAAGTCTATAGCTTAGAGCTCTGACTACAAACTTGAAAATGGAACTACACTAGTATACTCAGATCTAATAGTTGACAATTAGAGCACTTCTGCATACACCTGGCTTAATCCTTTGAATTAAAAACATTCTAAATGTTTTTTAGATTTAGTTTCTAGTTGTTTCACAACTACAGAGCTGAACCTGGTCCCTCCATTAATTTACCTGTTCCAGTTTTGAAACTTGAACAAAGTTAAACAGTAGATAATTCAGGACATGACATGACTCCTCTGGGACACACAAAATTGTCCTGACAACTTTCCCCTGGGATGTACTATGTGTCAGTCACTTTACACGCTTTGCCTTATTTAATTCCTAAAACACAGATGTGAAGTAGACACTGTCATCCATTTTGGAAGATAAGGAAATTGGAGCCTAGAGATGTTGGATATATCACCCAAAGTGACACAGCCACTAAGTGGTAGGGACAGGAGCCCATCACAGGGAGTCTGAATTCAAAGCTTGAGCGCACATCAATCACACTGTACTATATAAGTGTACATGGTACAAATACAGTACAAGGACTAAAATTGTCCTCTAAGAGAAAGAATCTTTGCATAAGGTTGTGATCTTCTCAATACTGTACCATCCCTCTCATGCATTTTGTAATTTTTGGTTGACTGACATCACCTGTAATGTGGATTATCGTTATTATGCCAGGTCTGCATCTTGTCCTTGTGGTCCATGGGGAACATGACCACAGTTAAGGCCTGGAACAGCTCTTCAGTGACCATGTTTATCCTCCTGGGATTTGCAGACCATCCAGAACTCCAGATTCTTCTCTTTGTGACCTTCCTGGGTATCTATCTTGTGACTCTGGCCTGGAACCTGGCCCTCATCTTTCTGATTAGAGGTGACCCCCGTCTGCACACCCCCATGTACTTCTTCCTCAGCAACTTGTCCTTCATTGACATCTGCTACTCTTCTACAGTGGCCCCCAAGATGCTCACTGATTTCTTCCAGGAGCAAAAGACCATATCATTCTTGGGCTGTGCTGCTCAGTTTTTTTTCTTTGTCAGCATGGGTCTCACTGAGTGCTTCCTCTTGACTGCCATGGCATACGACAGATATGCAGCCATCTCCAGTCCCCTGCTCTACACTGCCATCATGTCCCAGGGCCTCTGTACACGCATGGTGCTTGGGGCATATGCTGGTGGCTTCCTGAGCTCCTTGATCCAGGCCAGCTCCATATTTCATCTCCACTTCTGTGGACCCAACATCATCAACCATTTCTTCTGTGACCTCCCACCAGTCCTCGCACTTTCTTGCTCTGACACCTTCCCCAGTCAAGTGGTGAATTTTCTCGTGGTGGTCACTGTGGGGGGGACATCATTCCTCATCCTCCTCATCTCCTACAGCTACATAGGAGCCGCTGTCTTGAAGATCCGCTCAGTGGAGGGCCGAAGGAAAGCCTTCAACACATGTGCCTCGCACCTGATGGTGGTGACTCTGTTATTTGGGACAGCCCTTTTCATGTACCTGCGACCCAGCTCCAGCTACTCATTGGGCAGGGACAAGGTGGTGTCTGTGTTCTATTCACTTGTGATCCCCATGCTGAACCCTCTCATTTACAGTTTGAGGAACAGAGAGATCAAAGATGCCCTGTGGAAGGTGTTGGCAAAGAAGAAAGTGTTTTTTGTAGTTCATGATTGAAAATGTATTTCCCCAAGCTGATGGAGACAAATGATCCCTAGCATCTACCTTCACCTCTGGCATTGGTAAGGGAGACATCTTATGTGCCTGGCCATTTATCTGCTGACCCCACCATGGATAATCAAAAGGGGGAAGACATTACTTCAGCAGAAACACCACCCCAATATACCCCATCTTCGCAATTGGTATTACAACAACCACCTTTTATTGGATGCTTAATGTGTACCAGGCACATTATTTAATTAAATATCCATTGCAACTCTACCATGCACACAGTACCATCCCCTTGTTACAAATGAGGAAATTCAGTCCCTGCAAGGAAGACTGACTTACCCAGGGCCACACAGGAAGTCAGAGGCAGAACCCATTTAGACCCAGGTCTTCCTGATTCCAGAACCCAAATGCTACCTTCCACATTCCACAACGAAGAGCCCTGAAGTTGTACAAGTATATGAAAATTACTACTGGCATATGGCAGAACCCAAAAAGATACAACGTATGCTTGAGGTGAATTAAAACAACAAGATGCCTAGTCCATTAAACACTCTTCCAAGACATCCCTGTTGGACTCCCATTATTACTACTAAATAATTTGCTAAGACTGAAGGACATCACCTTCGACTGCCTTTTTATCTCGGCTATGTAGGGGCCTAGAAATTATGAACCCCACAGAATCACATCAGTACTCTTCTTCCCAGTCTCAGTCACCTAAACTGTCTACTTGCTCAGTATCTCCTTGATTTCTACCATATCATCCCTCTGTTCAGAACCTGACTCCATTTCCCAGCATGCTCTCCTTTTCTCATCACATTCCAAGTTCCTCTTGCTCTCTTCTATCTGAACCCATTGCTCCTATAAGATCCTTGTTTCTTTACCTGTACAGATTAACCCCTGCAGACCTACAATAAGTATTATCTGCTATCATCTCAGGAAGGTGCACCTCGGGCTCTCACCTCCAGGTCATTTCTCCATCATGGAGGGTAATTACAGCAGAGTAATGTCCAGTACAACCATTCCTGCAGGCAAATCCATCTCTCATCCATTTGTGGCTCTGTCCCCTTCCTGGCACACTCACTTTCCAATAGTGTGGGTCTATTGGATATGCAAAAAGATTTTATTTTATTTTCTTGTTCATATAGGTGGATCGATTATTTCTGTCACAGCTAGAAAACCATAAATGATGCATGGGGAGGAAAGATGTTTGTCTCCAGTCTTCTAAATTCTTTACCAAGGTCAAGAAACTTAAAGTGACTCATAGAAATAACACCCAGTGGAATTACCCAATAGGCAACTTTTCCTAAATTTCCTTTATCAGTTGGCTTTATGAATATTAGGACCTATATGGCATTGTATTGGAAATTCTGAGAATCACCTCTATTGATGGATTCTATAACGCAGATGGCTCTAGTTTAACCTTCCCCAGCTGGCAGAGGAAAATGTAAGGAAGGCTCAACAATTATTTCAGATGTAAGATTCAATGGAAGGGCCAAACAGGCCAAAAGAGCAGACTTGGGGACCTAAGAATAGATTATTCCTTTGAAGCTTAAAATGGACAGGCTTGAATTCTGGTATATTTACACCTAAATGAGTAAGTTAGGTTAAGGATAATTATCCTTTCTTCCTAAAAGAAATGACTGAGGTTATGAAAATTATGGGGAAAGGTTTATTTTAAAGAAGATCTACAGATTATTCAGTACCAAATCATTTCACCTTCTTCTTCTTCAAGTTAAAGCATGCCCTTTGTTTTCCTTATCTGTCCTATTTGCCAACCCATCTCAGTTCATACATCGTAGACCTTCCTGTACCTTCACGAGGGAGCCTCACATTAGGCAGAATAAAACATGGTCTCTACATAGTTTAATCTGAGGAATCTGAGTGTATTTGTTTATTATCACTGCTACAAACCAATTACCACAAACTAAGTGTCTTAAAACAGCATAAACTTATTATCTCACAGTTCTGTAAGTTAGAATAAACTCAATCCAGACCCTTTTTTTTCTTAAAGACAGAGACTGATCCTTGTTCACTGTTGTTCTCTCAGAACCTAACACAGTGTCTAGCACATAGTAGGCATGGAATAAATAATTGTTTAATAAATGAATGATTCACTGTTTGTAGTAATTTTGGCTTATGCTGAGTAAAGTGCTTATTTATTGCCTTGTGGTATGGCTAATAAGGCTTCTTGCAGATTTCTTTCAGAGAAAGAGGGACCAAACAATATGGAGCACTGAGCATGGTACATAAACAATGAATCTTGGCACACTGAAAAAATAAAATAAAATATATTTAAAAAGAGACAGAGAGAGAGACCAAACTAAATTAAACCTTTTTCCCATCTATTACTTTTTAAAAAAAATTAAGAGTTTTAAATTCAACTGTTACTCATAACAATTTGAAACTTTGTCAGTGCTAATAATTCTAAGTATATTATACAACTAGAAATAGTTAAATGGAAAGCAAACGCCAGGGCATAAACAAAATAAAACACCCTAAACACCAATTTTCAATCACTTTCCATCTTTGCTCTCTGTAGGCATAACTTATTTAAACCTGTGCAAAGCAGCATAATTGCTGTGAGAGATGTGTTACCATAGCCCTGGCTTGGACTGGCTTGCATCCTCAATCAGATGTGAAAGGCATATCCCCAGTCTGAGAAATCTAACCTACTTTGTGTCTAAAAGCAACTGTGAGCCTGCCCTCAGGCTTCCTTAGACTTCTCTGCCCCCTTCCTCTTTAACTGTAGACAAAGGGAAAGCAGACCATTGGATCACAACATGAATCCCCTGTTTCCAGAAAAAAATACTCTGAAGACCAGCTCTCTCCCTCTCTTTCAGAAATCTTCCATCTCTGAAATATAGCTCTTTTCTCTTAGAAATGAAAAGCTGACTTAACTTGGTTAAAGTATGGAGTTTTATAAAATATTTACAAACTCAATTTTGCCAGAAACACTTTCTAGAACATAAACATTAAATAACCTATTTTTTTAAGTTTTGAAGCAGAGATTAGAAAGTCTCCACTTTTTAATTTTCACTCTTTCTAGTTTCAAAATATTTTATTCTAGTTTCAAAATTTAAAACATCTTACTCTTTATAGTTTCAAATACACATGTACTGCACAAAATACAAAGCAAATTGCAAAGAAGTGAAGAGTTGTATGCTTTTTAAAAGTGATACTGCTGGGCTGCTGGGTGGCTCAGTCAGTTAAACAGCTGACTCTTAGTTTTGGCTCAGGTCATGATCTCAGGGTTGTGAGAGCAAGCCTCATGTTGGGCCCTATGCTGAGTGCGGAGTCTGCTTAAGATTCTCTCTCTCCCTCTCCCTTTGTCCCTCCTCACTCCCCTTCCCTTTTTTCTCCCTCCCTCTCTCTCCCTTTCCAAAAAAAGTAATAATAAATTTTTAAAAATAAATAAAAGTTAAAATTAGGAAATATAAGGAAATAGATATGAAGGTTTGGGATAGAAAAAAAAGTCTTTCTAAATTTAATGCTGAAAGCAAACCATAAAGGCAATCACACATCCGTGTGACAAAAAAAAAAAACAAACATAAAGTTAAAGGACATATGTTTAACCAGGGAAAATATGCATACCACATATAGTACACAATAGTTTATATAAATGTCTCTTACAAATAAAATTAGAAAAAGATAAACCAATTAAAAAGCATGGACATAGATATGAACAAGCAATTCACAAAATGGCTAATAATTTGATGAGAAAATACTCAACTGTACTAATATTCAAAGAAATGAACACGTAACCATGAGAAATTTTTCTTATTAGAAAGGCAAAGGCTAAAAGTAAATATAATACTGAATGCTAACAAAGGTACAGGAAAATAGACCCTGTCATATGCAGATGGTGAAAATACAAATTGTATTTTTACAAATCTTTCTAAAGATTTGGTAACATGTCAAAAAAAATCATTAAAATGGACATGCTTTAGTCCTAACTATTGTCTTTCTAAGGATATATTCTAAAATGTGCACAGACATCCAAGCATATCCATCACGGTGCTGTGCATGGTAGCAAAAATTGAAATGACCTTGTGGTCCTTGAAAGTCATTTCTTGTTTCCTGATCCGGGTGTCTTTCTTCCCTCTGATTGGCCCTAACAGTAATTAAGAATCAACTTCTCTGTACCTTTTCTACTATTTATTTGACCTATTTAATAAATGTTCCCTTCCATGTTATTCATGAAGCAAGTGGACTAAAAGTTTTATATTATGTTAACTTAAAATTTATATCAAATTAAAATTAAATATTTATTTAATATAATTAAGTGGTTTGTTAGGTTAGAATGTTAATGTATATTTAACTAGTAGGTTGTTTTTCTTATTAATCTGTCATCCTCTATTGTTTTTTATATGCATGTGTTTCCTCCATAGAAAAGATATTCACCACTCCTGCCCTAACCAGCAAGACCCCAAAATATTCTAGGGAAAGCCCATGTATTTTGTGCTATGTCACCTGAGGGAAAGGTGACAATGTGTGCCGAGAAGAGAGTATGGGCTCATGATGTGAGGACTATAGTGCAAAGTGTCCTTCTAATTTGTGTCAATGTCCATCAGATCATCCGTAAATGGGTGGTTTGCAGGATTTAATATGTTAACATATGCAAAATGCACATCCTGACACTTTGCGAATGATAGAAACTCAATGCTTACAAGATTCTGTATGCTCGCAGGTGTTTTGGAGGTGAGGAGGGCAGGGATTTCTATTATCAGTTGTTTATCCTGTGCTGGGTTTTTCACACCCTCCTGTGGACCTTTTCCTCATGGATCACAAAGGGAATTTCCAAGATCAATCAACTCTGGGGAATCTGAGTATCTGACCACCAGGTTATATAATTTATTATCTCTGCTCTTAGAAAACGTAAGTAAGAATGTGTCCTCTACACCCCAGACAGTAGCAAATTAGTGAAGACATGGATTTTGGATTCTGAAAAGCCTTTTTTCACAGAAACATTCATGGGGAAATGTAGTGAATAATCTATAGAGATATAAAGAACCATCTCCCCAGATGTACCCCCTAACCTTGGACTTTAGAAATCCCTTCTCTATTGTCCAAAGCTGCAGGAGTTAACAGGCACTGAAAAAGTTTCTTTTTTTATTCAAATTTGATTAATTAACATATAATGCATTATTAGTGTCAGAGGTACAGGCTAGTGATTCATCAGTCTTAATAACACCCAGTGCTCATTACATCAAGTGCCCTCCTTAACGTCCATCGCCCAGTTACCCCATCCCCCACCCCCACCCCTCCAGCAACCCTGTTTGTTTCCTATGGTTTAGAGTCTCTTATGTTTTGTTTGCCTCTCTGTTTTCGTCTTGTTTTATTTTTTCCTCTCTTCCCTTATGATCCTCTGCTTTGTCTCTTAAATTCCACATGAGTGAGATCATATGATAATTGTCTTTCTCTGATTGACTTAATCCACTTAGCATAATAACCTCTAGTTCCATCCATGTCTTTGCAAATGGCAAAAAAAAAAAAACTTTTTTATGGCTGAATAGCATTCTACATATATATGGGCACATATTTTATATATGTATATATGTCATATATATACATATATACATATAGATAGATAGATATAGGACACATTTTTCTATCCATTCATTTGTTGATGGACATCTTGGCTCTTTCCACAATTTGGCTATTGTGGACATTGCTGCTATAAACATTGGGGTGCAGGTTTCCCTTCAGATCACTACATTTGCATCTTTAGGGCAAATATCCAGTAGGGCAATTGCTGGGTCGTAGGGTAGCTCTATTTTCAACTTTTTGAGGAACCTCCATACTGTTTTCCAGAGTGTCAGCTTGCATTCCTACTAACAGTGTATGATAAAGTCCAGTGTCAACCTCCTCCCCAAAGAGAAACCGAGGACGCTCAGGATAATGCAAATCACACAGCGAGGTTTATTTCCAGCTAGCTGGGGTCCAAGTATCTGCCCGGCACAGCGGGTTTCAACAAGGACCCCAAATGCAAGGGTCTAGGGATTTATATGTGTTCCAAACAGCAAGCATGAGTCACACAGTAATTTTCTTGGTTGGGTGAGATAACATTTTGAAATTCCCCCCCCCACACACACACATTCCAGGAACTGAAGCAAGATGCACAAATGGTTTCTTGACTTAACTGCCTCATTTGATAAACACAGGCCTTGTAGAGGCCTAAATCACCAGGGGGTTTCAGAGCCTGTTATGGCGACCTTGAGGCTAAGCAGGCCCTAACATTCCCCCCTTTACTCGTTCATAATGAGGAATCTTACTCATTTAGGTGAGAGACCTCTACATTCTCGGGGCCAGATCTATATTTTAAACTTAGTAACAGCCAAAAGACCGTTTAAATTTATACCACGACGAATTTCAGTTACCCAGGAAAGGGTAGGAGAGAGGGTTAACAATCAGAGCCAACTGCACACAGATGGAAAAATGCTCATAGTCACTTTTAAACATATAAGGTGACTCAGAAGCTTTCATATTATTAGGCAACAATAAAAGTAACAACAAAGTTATTGTTTTTTGAGTTTTAGCTTCAGTCCACGGCAGTGGCGTCTATCCCTGGAACCGTTCTCATCCTCAGCTCCTTTGTCGTGGCACAGAGTGAATCCAGGTCCTGATGCCTTTTATTTTTACTGCCATAGGGGTGGTCAGGATGACAGTAAATGTCCCCTTCCAGCGAGGTTCCAGGTTTTCCACCTGGTGGTGGCATACCCAGCCTAAATTTACATAGGATGTGCTCCACGCCCTATAGAGGGCAAAGGGAAGGAGATCCATCCATCCACCTCCAGTCTCAATTAGAATTAACTTTGTCAAGGTCTGTTTAAGAATCCAGTTTATTTTTTTACTTGTCTGGAACTCTGGGGCAGGTAGGCACAATTTGTGCCCATGGCCGTAGCCAATGCTTGTGAGACTGAACTCACAAATGAGGGGCCGTTATCTGACCCAATCACCAGAGGCAACCCAAATCTAGAAATTATTTCCTCTAGTAGCTTTTTAGCTATTATCCCTGCCCTTTCATGTTTGGTGGAGAAAGCCTCTACTCAGCCTGAAAAAGTATCCACAAAAACTAACATGGACTTGTGTCCATATTTTCCCTGTTTTATTTTTATAAAATCTACTTCCCAATAAACTCCTGGTTCCCTGCTTCTTTCTTTTTCTCTTCCCATCCTGGTTCCTCCTGCAGTCTTCGCCTGACATTGAGCACATCTATTTATCATATTCTGAGCCATACGCCCTAGCTTGGAGACCTGGAACCGTTTACACACAAGTTCCTCAAGTTTGCACATCCCTAAATGAATGCTCTGATGTATTTGGCTTACTAGCTTTTTTTCCCCAGTCCTCGAGGAAGAACTATTTTTCCCGTCCTGGTCTTAGCCCAATCCCCTTTCTTATAGTCCCAAGTACATGAAGAGTAGCAAAGGCATACCTGCCGTCTGTGTAGATGTTGGCGGCCTTACCCTTGGCCATCTGCAGAGCCCTGGTGAGTGCAATCAACTCCACTTTTTGCGCCGAGGTTGCGGGGGGGCAGGGCTGCCTTTTAGAGCTCCTGCTCAGGAGAGACCATCGCAGCCTCCACATACCTTTTCCCATCGGCTATGTAGTTGCTCCTGTCATTAGCACTGCCGGAGGCCAGAAAGTCACTTTCAGTTGGTTGAGGAGGAGGGTCTGACACCCCATTACTCAGGCATTTGTTCTTGACCAGGAGGGCTGTAGCAGCAATAATCCAGGTGAGCTGGTCCTGGAATCCTTCCTGTGGGTCAGACCGCTCAAAAGCAAAGAGGGGCTGAGACTCCCTTGCCAGAGGTATGCAGAAAAACACATCATTGAGATCTAGGACGGTATACACAGTTCTCTTGGGGCCCAGGAAGGGGATTCGGGTATAGGGGTTAGGCACAATCATAGGGATATTTTCTGATTTCTTCCTTTGCTTCCCAGGGAGGAGGTACTGTCAGACACAAACAGTCTTAGCAGTCACTTTTCACTGTACCAGTACCAGAGGCTGTCCCTTGGCCAGGCCAGAAGTCTTTTTCTCTCCCCATATTTCAGGAAACTCAACCTGCAGGGCTTAGAGAAGGCCTCCCTCCTCTCTCTCTTCTGTTGAGACTGGCTCTTAAAGGAGGTGTTCATCCCCTGCTGCCACAAGCATCTGCTCAGCGGCTGTCCTCAAAGTCTTTTTGTGTGTGTGTGTGCGATTTGCCCCTTGTACCCAGATTTCCTCTCCAGATAATTTTTCCATAGGCCTTAGCAACAATGAAAATTGGGCTCCCGAGTCCATTAAAAAGTCAATTGATTTTTTTATTTATCTTAACTTTAACCCAGGGTTCAGGGAGGGGTTCCGAACCATGGCCCCTTCAGTCTTTGGTGGCTGGTATTGCCGTTTTTTTTCTTAGGGCATTCCCTGGCCCAGTGTCCTTTCTCCTCACAGTAGGCACACTGATCTGAATTTAAGTCTTAGCTTTGCTTTCTCCACATTTAAGCCTTTTCTTTCCATTCACCATCTCTTATTTGCCTCTTTCTGCTTTATGTAATGCCAAAACCTTAATTATTTTTCTAGTCTGCCTTTCCTCCCCTTATGCATCCCTGTTGTTGAACGCCTCTTCTGCTATGTTCATTAATTCAGCCAAGTTTTCCTTAGGTCTGAGGCTGACTGGCTAGTAAAGGCCAGGTTAATTGCTCTCTGGCTTTCAGGTGCCTCAGGGTCAATCGGGCTATACATTTTATAGGCTTCAATAAGCCTTTCCATAAAAGCCCCTGGGGACTCATCTTTACTTTGAATCACCACACTATGGATAAATATATGGGCCTCCTTGGAGCTCCCATACAAAGCCTGTCAGTAGAAATGGAGACTCTTTGTATTTTCACATGAATCTCCTTGCAGATGAGACTCATTTCACAAGATAATCACAATTGTAAAAACTCAGAAACAAACATCGCCAATGATCCAATTTAAGAGTTACCACAATAGGATTGATAAGGAAGCTTAGTTATTCTATGACACACAACATTTCAATAGTCAGAACACTTAATGATGATCTTGTACTAGTGCATTAAAACTTTAGGTAGGATACGTTACTTCCAGAATAGTTATAGCACTCATTTAAATGTAACCCAAGACTTCTCATTTGTTTAACAGTACTTCCCAAGCTACTTAGTAAACCAAACAAAAGGCTAATAAATTAAGAAGACATCATTTATGATTTAAATCTCAGGAAGTATGGTAAAACCTTAGAGTTTTAAAGCACAAGCCTAAATAGGATTAAATGTAAATTACAGAAACTGGTTTCTCCGGGCAGGCAAAGAGAAAGCAACTGTTTACATTTTCTTATCAAGAGCAGAACAACAATGGGAGAAAACCTTGCCCTTTGAACAAAGAGAAAGCAGAGTTTCAATCTTATACTTTAAAACCCATTCATTTCAATCTTGGTCCATACCGACCACATTTAAAATTCCGTTTCAAAGTTTTCTCTCCACAAACCTTTTTACAACTTTCCTTTGCATTCGGATTTTGTCCCACATCATTTTTTTTTTCCAAATAACCATCTTACTTAGGACAAAACTACCTTCTTTTACCTTCAACAAAAATGCATTTCCGTTCTTTATTCTTTTTTACTAATCTCCTACTTTCCTTTATTTCCATCAGTTTTAGTTACAGTCAGCAGAATTTTGCACTTTTTAGAAACCTTAACCTCCAGTGAAGACTAAGGAGTAACCGATTATAAACTGTTACACCAGAATTTAGTTTTCCATGTTGGGCCGCCCGCCCCAGTCTCCTGCTCGTGCTGGATGGAGCCGCCGGGCCCCAGGAGCCTCTCACTCGGGCTCCGACAGCTGCACAGGGTGTCTGGCTCCTGCCAGCCTCCGGGACCCCAGCACAGCTTCCCGCCAGTCGGTGGGCCCTGCGGCCGCAGTGCAGCCCCTGACAGCTCAGAGTGCTGCTGCCTCTCCAGCCAGAAGTGCACAATCTGGGACAGTGGGTTCACTGGGCTTCCCTCCCATTGTGAATAGTGTCGCAGACAAAGGGTGGGGCACTCTCAGATGCTGTCCTGCTCACGTCCCTCGCGGGAACTTTGGGGCATCTTAGCTAAGGTCTGTCCATCTAAACCCCAGACCAGGTTACCCCCGCAGGTGCCATATGGCACCCCATGAGACTCAGGGTGCAGCCCACTCAGACTCCATAGCCAAAATGGTAGAGCCGTACAGACACACTCACACACTCAGGCACTCTTCACATTCAGACAGATTGGACAACCCCTTGGTTCCCCTGACTAATGGGAGGTGATCAGGCTCCCCTTCCGTCAAATAGGACGGGTCTTTGAACATAACTGCCTAGGCTAGGGGACTCAAACCCCTCCAGATAGGGGACTCAAACCCCCACAAATAGGTACCTCCAGATAGGGACCTCCAATCCCTCCAGTCGAGAATTTTTAAGTTCCCCAGACAGAGGTGGCCAATCCTCCTTCCATGGCCCTTTTAGTTAAACCTCGGTATCCTGGTCGTCAGTTCTCCTTGGGTGGGGGGGGTCTTATCCCGGACGAGCCCCCAAATGATAAAGTCCGGTGTCGACCGCCTCCCCAAAGAGAAACCGAGGATGCTCAGGATAATGCAAATCACACAGCTAGGTTTATTTCCAGCTAGCTGGGGTCCTAGTATCTGCCCGGCGCAGCGGGTTTCAACAAGGACCCCAAATGCAAGGTCTAGGGGTTTATATGCATTTCAAACAGCAAGCATGAGTTACACAGTAATTTTCTTGGTTGGGTGAGATAACATTTTGAAACCCCCCCCACACACACACACATTCCAGGAACTGAAGATGCACATTTTTTTTTTAACTTAACTGCCCTCATTTGGTAAACACAGGCCTTGTAAAGGCATAAATCACCAGGGGGTCTTAGGTATGTAGAGGCCTAAATCATCAGGGAGTTTTGGAGCCTGTTATGGCGACCTTGAGGCTAAGCAGGCCCTAGCATGTAAAAGTGTTCCCCTTTCTCTATGTCCTCACCAACATTTGTCATTTCCCAACTTGTTAATTTTTACCATTCTGACTGGTGTGAGGTGGTATCTCGTTGTGGTTTTGATTTGTATTTCCCTAATGCCAAGTGACGTTGAGCATTTTTTCATGTGTCTGTTGGCCATTTGTATGTCTTCTTTGGAGAAATATCTTTCCATGTCTTCTGCCCATTTCTTGATTGGATTATTTGTTCTTTGGGGGTTGAGTTTGATAAGTTCTTTATAGATTTTGGATACTAGCCCTTTACCCGATAAAACATTTGCAAATATCTTCTCCCATTCTGTAAGTTGTCTTTTGGTTTACTTGACTCTTTCCTTCACTGTGTAAAAGCTTTTCATCTCAATGGAGTCCCAGTAGTTCATGTTTGCCTTTGTTTCCCTTGTCTTTGGAGACCTGCCTAGCAAGAAGTTGCTCCAGCTGAGGTCACAGAGGTTGCTGCCTGAGTTCTCCTCTGGAAAAGAGTTTCTTAAAGGTTACAGTTTCTCTCCAATTCCCTCTGTCTTGTCATGTCTAGCGTCTGCCCACAAACACACCCTCCTGGGCCCAGGAGGATGGATGAATTAGTCAGATGCAAATTCCCATAACCTCATTAGAGAGCAGCAACATGAGGAGAAGAAGGAGCTACATGTGCCTGATTAGACCGTATGCAAAGCAAAGTTAAAGTACAAAGTACTTAGAGAAGAGACTGGAAGGTGCGTGAGGGAGGGAGTGTGCCCACAGGGAGTCAGCATTTGCTGTGTGTGCCTGAACAGGCCAGGCTTATTTACTATTTGCAAGCCCCCTGGGAACTATAAGACTCAGCCAGAGAACAGAAACTTCTGGAGTACCCCTTTTCCATGCGGTACTTGAGACTTTCTGTCTTTCTATAAACTCAACCCAGATCCTTCCTTTTCCTCTTCTGCTCCTCTGATGACATCCTAATTAGCATCCTTACCCATGTTTGAACTTTGAACTTTTGCCCCAAGGAAAATACATTTAAAAAAAAGTTCCCAAGGAGGTTGCCCGCTCTTAATCCCCTACCTAAAAAATTAGGAGTGACATATATTCCAGGCACAAGGGAAGTCCCCAAACTCCAAACTCCCCCTATTTTCATGCTGCTTCCTGGAATTCTACCATCTGGAACTCATCTGTTAGTTTAAGGCTTGTCCCCTCTTAAAATGGCCAAGCACCCCACTTTTAATAGAGCTTACTTTACTCTGAGGTTCTTAGGTGTGTACAGTAAGGATCTGATCGCAAAAGAAGGCTCTAAGCACCTGGAAACTTAAAGGGAAGACAAGTTCTAGACCACAAGAGGGCGCACTGGCAAGCAAAGGGCGGGAACCCCAACCTGACCCAGGTCCGGTTGCTTACATTGACATCAATGTACCCATTTCACTTTCATGGTCAAGACACCTGTCAAATCAAAACTGTTGATCCAAATGGTCAAGCCACAAATATTAAGACATTCAAAACTGGCAAGAGCCAATTCAGTGAGGTAAAATGTATAAAACATTCTGGGTCTTGACAAAGGGCTGATATCCAAGATCTATAAGGAACTCCTCAAATTCAAAAATAAAGATTATCACATCAAAAAATAAATGGGCAAGAGACATGAAGAGGCACGTCTCCATAGAAGACATACAAATGGCTAACAGACACATGAAAAAATGTTCGTCATCACTAGCTATCAGGGAAATTCAAATCAAAACCACACTGAGATACCACTTTACACCAGTCAGAATGGCCAAAATTAACAAGACAGGAAACAACAAGTGTTGAAGAGGCTGCGGAGAAAGGGGAACCCTCTTACACTGTTGGTGGGAATGCAAGTTGGTGTAGCCGCTTTGGAAAACAGTGTTGAGATTCCTTAAAAAATTAAAAATAAAGCTACCCTATGACCCTGCAATTGCACTACTGGGCATTTACCCCAAAGATACGGATGTAGTGAAAAGAAGGGCCATATGTACCCCAATGTTCATCGCAGCAATGGCCACAAGCACCAAACTGTGGAAAGAGCCAAGGTGCCCATCAACAGATGAATGGATAAAGAAGAGGTGGTACATATATACAATGGAATACTATGCCTCCATCAGAAAGGATGAATATCCAACTTTTGTAGCAACATGGACCGGATTGGAAGAGATTATGCTGAGTGAAATAAGCCAAGCAGAGAAAGTCAAATATCATATGGTTTCACTTACTTGTGGAGCATAAGGAGTAACATGGAGGACAGTAGGAGAAGGAAAGGAAATGGGAAGTGGGATAAATCAGGGAGGGGGATGAAACATGAGAGACTTCGGACACAGAAACAAACTGAGGGACTTGGAGGGGAGGAGTTGCGGGGGATGGGTGAGCCTGGTGGTGGGTACTGAGGGCACATATTGCATGGAGCACTGGGTGTGGGGTATGGGCAATGAATCTTGGAACACTGAAAAAATAAAATAATGTAATTTAAAAAACATTCTGGATCTTGCACACCAATAAAATTACACATTTTTTTAGTTCTGGTATTATCATCTAATTGGAGAAGGATCAATTCCCAAGATGCTGCCCACCATCCCCTTACAGTGTACATAAAGGAATTACATTTACCTATTATTCATGGAGAGTTGTGCTAGACAGCACAGAGGCTGTTTTATGTGATCAGCACAATAATCTGCCGGGTGGATATTTCTCATACGATTAAGGTTCTAATCCCAGAGACACAAACTGCTGACTGACAATTTATGAATGTCATATGTGCTGTCACATCCTCCTCTAAATCTACCAAGGGGATCCTACTAATTTAAAATTGATTAATATTTAATTTCACAGCTATCTGGTACAATACATGTGGGAATTAAATTATATAATATATGTAATTTGTGGAGTTTATGTTAGGTTTCCATCTCTCTGTGGTTCTTGGTGCAGACTGAATTCTCTGTCTTATGGCAAGGGCAGGGACTTAAGAATGAATATCCCCTCTTCTAAGTTCAGAAAGTCTCTATACCTTTCCAGTAAGAGTTCAGGTATTCCTACTACATCAAAAATCCCTGATGATAAGTCATTCTAATTTGCTTGTAAAGTAATATTCAGGGTAATTTATCCCCATGCTTCTCTTTCTGGTGTGAACTTATCAAATAGAAGATAGAATTTATGGGGCGCCTGGGTGGCTCAGTGGGTTAAAGTCTCTGCTTTCAGCTCAGGTCATGATCTCAGGGTCCTGGGATCAAGGCCCATATCGGGCTCTCTGCTCGGCAGGGAGCCTGCTTCCTCCTCTCTCTCTGCCTGCCTCTCTGCATACTTGTGATCTCTCTGTGTGTCAAATAAATAAATAAAATCTTTAAAATAAAAAAAAAGAAGATAGAATTTATGGTGCTAAGAAATCCTACCCTTAAAAACTGTAAATGTTCTTTCTCAAGACTACTCTTTAAATTGAATTTTTAAAGACAAGATAAAAGAATGATCAAAAAGAACCCCTTGATTGATGCTTCAATCTCAAGAAGACTAAATCCTTAACATCACCTCTACAACCACCTTTCTCTGAACTTGTCATAGGGGACTCAGTTTTTCTGTATTTAGCATATGTCAACATGGAGTCCATGACATATACTCCATCCATACCCCAGAACCATCACTGGTAATATGCCCTTCCTCAGGAGCCCTCATTGGTGCCTGGAACCTTATTTTAAACTTTATATACTTCTTCTGAAACAGGAATCTCAACAGTCCCATGAAATAAGCAATATCATCCCCACTGCACAATAGGAACCTAACCTCAAAATTAACCTGTTGCAGGAAATGCAAACTAGGCCACAACGAGATATCACCTTACACATGTCAGAATAGCTAGAATCAAAAACACAAGAAACAACAAGTGTTGGCAAAGTCATGGAGAAAAGGAACCCTCGTGCACTGTTGCTGGCAATGTAAATTGTTGCCCCCACTGCGGAAAATGGTATGGAGGTTCCTCAGAAAATTAGAACTAGAACTATCATTTAATCCAATAACTTTACTACTAGGTATTTAGCCAAAGAAAATGAAAACACTAATTCAAAGAGCCCTATGTTTACTGTATCATTATTTACAGTTGCCAAATATGGAAGCAATCCAAGTGTCCATCAACAGATGAATGGAGAAGGAAGATGTGATACACACACACACACACACACACACACACACACACACACACACATGAATATTACACAGCCATAAAAAAGGATAAGAGCTTGGCATTTGCAAAAACATGGTTGGATTTATTATGCTAAGGGAAATAAGTCAGACTTAGACAAATACCATATGGTTTCACTTATAAGTGGAGTGTTAAAAGCAAAACAAATGAGAAGTGGTTGAGTGGCTCAGTCAGTAAAGCATCTGCCTTTGGCTCAGGTCAGTCCTGGGATTAAGCCCCATGTTAGGCTCCCTGCTCAGTGGAGAGTCTGCTTGAGTGCCGCAGACCTGCAGTCTGATCGCTCATACGGGTTCCCTCCGCAAGGCATGGTGCGCCATGATCCTCCCTCAAAGTGAGGGAGCTCTGCAAAGTTGCGGTCATCGACACTAAAAAAGGTTTGCTTCCATTGTTCCTTGTCTGTTTAACTATTGTAACTTCTTTGACACTATTTCCTCTCACTTCACTTATAATCAAGTTAATGCTTTCCCTTGTTCTCAGTTTTGAATCCTCTCCCGCCAATCCTTATGAAGCATGATAGTTATAGGATTATAGGTCCACAATATACTTACTTTAAAACTTAGCAAAACCTTTACTAACATAAATAGTTTAGATATTGCAACCTCCTGTTTGTGTGACCACTCATTCACTTCCCTATGCTGGGGGGAAGTAAAACGTTCTAAAGAGATAAGGATTTGCAGGAACCATCTGTTGCTCAGGACAGGGCTGCCTGTAATCGATTATTCTATAGATTAGGATATAATGAGCACATCCTGTTTTATTGTATGGACCCTTCAAGGAAATAGGCACATCCCGTTTTGTTATATGAGACCCTCAAGGGCACTAGGCACGTCCTGTTTTTGCATGGACCCTCAAAAACACTATTGTCACTACTGTCACTCAAGATTGATAATCTATCACTTAAAGAAATTCTTTGTTCATATAGTTTCCACCTGAAAAAAATATGTAACTCTCTGCTATAAATAAAGAGCCCTGAGAACAGTGTTTTCAGGAGATCCCTACACCAACCTTTGAGTTCGATCTCCTCATTTTCGAAAGCGCCGACGCCTTCCCTCACCCTTGGACCCTAACTGTTGCTGGGGCTGGCTCTTGGCACTTGAGGATTTTCTCTCTCCCTCTGCCACTTTCTCTGTGCTCGTGCCCTCTATCTCTCTCAAATGAATAAATAAATAAATCTATTTTTAAAAAGACAGAGACCACAGAGTGGATTTTTTAAAAAGACCCAACTATATGTTTCCTACAAGAAACCTACTTTAAATATAAAGACACAGACTAAAAGTAACGCACTGGAGAAAAATATACCAGAAGACAACCGGAGTAGATACATTAATGTGAGATGAAGTGGACTTCAGAACAAGAGAAGTTATCAGAGATTAAAAGAAGATCTCCATAATGATGATGATAAAGGTGTTAATTCTCCCAGTATGTAATAATCATTACTGTGTATGCACTTAACAGCAGAGTATCAAAAGAGGAGAGGCAAGAACTGATAGAAAAAGGAGTACACAAACCCACTATTAGAGTTGGAGACTTCAACATCCCTCTACCAGTAATTTCAGATCCAAAAGGCGGAAAATCAGTAATATGGCTGAAGTAAGTAGCAACATTAATTAACTAGATGTAATTAATATTTACAATACATTTCATCCAACAACAGCAGAATACACATTCTTGCCAAGCTCGCATGGAACATTCACCAGGATAGACCATAATCTGGGCCATAAAACACACCTTCACAGATCATACAAGGTAGACACTTAGACCACAGTGGGATTAAAATGGAAAGTGAGAACAGAGAGATAGATGGAAAAATCCCAACATATACACATTAGTAACTTTTTAATAACTCCCATTGCACCTGCAACTGCCAGCTTCCCCATTGAAAATTATATTTCCTACAAATATCTGACACTATTCCCTATGCTGATTATTATATGAGACTTCCAGTTCAGTGTCTAAGGGAGTGTGTACACTGTGCATGCATTTGGGGAAAGAAGAGCAGAGCAATGAAGATGGGGCACCTGGCAGACTCCCCTTCCTAACACAAAGGTAGGTGAGGGTATCTGAAGACAAATTCACAGGCAACCTAGGTTAGCCCACACACAATTTTAGGACTTCAGTAGCGTTTAGTCTCCAGTGCCTGAAAGGGACCATATCCCTGTGCAATTCTTTTTTTTTTAAGACTTTATTTATTTATTTGACAGAGAGAGACAGAGAGAGGGAACATAAGCAGGGGGAGTGGGAGAGGGAGAAGTAGGCTTCCCACTGAGCAGGGAGCCCCATGTAGGACTCAATCCCAGGACCCTGGGATCATGACCCAAGCCAAAGGCAGGCGCTTAATGACCAAGCCACCCAGGCACCCCTCCCTGTGCAATTCTTGTAGCATTTGTCCATTAAGCTAAAAGCCTTCAGCTGATTAAGATCTTCTACCTCTTATGTAAAATACTAGGCTTCTCAAGATACATTCAAATTAGAAGTGATTTTTTTCACTAAAACTCATTCCATAAACATTACCAAGCATCTACAATATATAGAAAAATAACTGGTATGGTCTTTCTCTAAAAAAAATAGATTAAAAGCTATCAGGATGCAGGGAAAGAAGCAGAATTATATACTGGTAACATTGTGGTGATATTAATACCCTACGCTTGTATAGTGCTTTGAAGTTTACAATGTGCTCTTATATGAATTGTCGTTCAAAGGACTTATGCAGCAACAAGGGTGAATAGGGGAGCCAAGAGGGGACGTTTAGGATGAGCCTGGAGATGAAGTGAAAACAAAAAGTACTTGTTGAGTCCTACTGTGTATCAGACACTGGGCATCCTTCTGCCTATTCATCTCTTCAAAAAGAATCACAAGAGAACTGATACATGTCAGGTAGGAACAGGAGATACAATGGTGACCAAGCAAAGTCTCTGCCCTCAAGGAATTTACATTTGGAAGAAGAGGCAGAAACAAATAGATACATAATGACACGTTGTAAAAAGTGCTAGGTTATCACAAGAAAACCCCAGTCTGCAGAGTAAGCCTTACCTTTCCCCTCCCCCAGAGGAAGATTAGGAGGTGAATAAAGGTTAAGTTTCTCAGAGTCATACAGTCAACATTTAAAATGCTTGTGCACCGGATGTTGTACGTAACTAATAAATCATTGAACACTACATCAAAAACAAATGATGTACTATATAGTGGCTAACTGAACATAATAAAAAAGGGGGGGAATAAAATAAATAAAATAAATGAAATAAAATGCTTGAACCTGAATTCAAAGGGTGTGCTCTTCTTAATGAGGTGCCTCTAGGGTCCATAACGCACCCCTGAAGTTACGAGATAGAAAGGCCACCATTCTAGCCTGTCCTGACATTGCCCCAAAATCTGGAACCTTCTAAAATGATTGGCCAGAAGAGTGAGAGGAATCACATTAATTCAAAAGAGAAACCAATAGTGAGCAACTTCAACACTGGTGTCAAGATCTGACTCGGCTAGTCCCAGTCTCTCTTCTAGACATCTTCAGCCAATGCCTCACAAAACCATACTTAGAACTCTTTTCCAGGGGTGCCTGGGTGGCTCAGTTGGTTAAGCGACTGCCTTTGGCTCAGGTCATGATCCCGGAGACCCGGGATCGAGCCCCACATCGGGCTCCCTGCTCGGCGGGAAGCCTGCTTCTCCCTTTCTCACTCCCCCTGCTTGTGTTCCCTCTCTGGCTGTGTTTCTCTCTGTCAAATAAATAAAATCTTTAAAAAAAAAAAAAAAAAAAAAAGAACTCTTTTCCATACACTTCTCTTTTCTTAAAAACTCACCTTTCTTAAGATAATTTTATAGAAAAGGAAGAGGAAAATACAAGAGGCATAAATCAGAATTCAAATTAATAGGAAAATCTGCTTCAAATTGTAACTATGTCAGTTTTTTTTCAAAATCAGAATGCATTTAAAATCTTTTTTTAATTGGACACAATAGAATATCTTCTTAAAATAAAATTACCGACACCCAATTACTCATAGGCAACAGCTGCTACCATTGTGATATCTTTCCAGATTTCTTCCAGGCATATATATTTTTCCCCAACATAACGTTATATGATATGTTCAGTGATTCAATCTGTCACTAAAAGGGAATATTACCATGTCTACAAGTTCTACATTATCAACCTGAATGACTATAATACTAGATTGTTCTACTGTACCATAACTTACTGAACAATTTTTATATATCAGACATTAATTTAAATTCTAATTCCTCTATGATCAACTTTTTTGTACTTCGACATTAAGCACTTGGTTTACTAACACTTTAGCATAAATTCCTAAAGTAGAATTTCTGCATGAAAGAATTTTCTTATTTTAAGTTTTGACACATATTTCCAGAACAACCCCAGAAAGTTTGTCCTTATGTATACACTCCTACCAACCATACATGAACTAACCTTCGGTATACACTCCTATCAACCATATATGGACCATATGTGGACTGACCAACTGCATTTCTCTGTGGATTATGATCCATTTTTGCTTTAAAGTACCTTATTGATTGACAAAAGTTCTTTGTATATTAAAGATACTAAGCCTATTTTGTATTATGCTTTTTCATATATTTTCCCAGGTTTTTCATTTATGTTTAACTTATTTTTCATGCTTTTGAAACATAAAAGTTTCCTATTTTTTTTGTCAAATCTAATAATCTTTTGTGCCAGGCTTACAAAGTCCTCTATCCCCAAAATTATAAAACCATTTAGTTAGATTTATTTCTAATATTTTAATTAACTTTTTTGACATTTATATTACTAAGATTACTAAGACAAAATCTTCAGTCTTCTGTTCCCATGAGAAGTTAAAAAGTAATATAATTTCAGATCATAGCATCTACCCCTAAAAAGAAATCAAACAAACAAAAAGAAAGAGGTATCGAACATTCAAACACAACTAAAATTAGGCTGCTTCTTTACCATAACTTAATCATCAGCTGAAACTAGAAAACTAACATATTACTTGACCTAGTAAGCCCATTTCTGGACTTAACAGATGCACACGAAAATGCTTTTACAAAATGTTGAGAGTAGGGGCGCCTGGGTGGCTCAGTTGGTTAAGTGACTGCCTTTGGCTCAGGTCATGATCCTGGAGACCCGGGATCGAGCCCCACATCGGGCTCTCTGCTCAGCCAGAAGCCTGCTTCTCCCTCTCTCACTCCCCCTGTTTGTGTTCCCTCTCTCGCTGTGTTTCTCTCTGTCAAATAAATAAATAAAATCTTAAAAAAAAAATGTTGAGAGTAGCACTATTTGAAAACAGTAATTAGGACTCAACAAGGCAAACTGAAGAGGTCAATGTGTAACTTTTGTGACCCTCTCGCCTAAATATATTCTGTAAGCCTAACTCCTAATGTCACCCACCCAACCCTGGTTTCCATATTCCCCGTCCAACCCCGTGTCTCCCAAGACTGCTATGCTCACCTGGGGAACACCCCCCAGTCCAGTCTAGCCCTCAAGACCAATGCTCATTCTCGACCTGCTGGTTGCCATATGCCTATGAAAACCATTCTCGACCTTAGTAGTCAATCTATTTACCCATTGTATTCTATGAAGTATTAGGGAGATCTTATAGCAACAACAACAAAACACACATAATAAAACAATAAAATGTAAGAAACTGTTAGGAGACTACAGTTGAAAAAGTGTGGCCTAGGAAATTAAGCCACGTATATGTTTTGAGTATATGGAAGACAAAGCAAGGAGAAATCGTCCAGGACATAGTCTTCATTATCTAGGAGGAAGAATCATACTGGTTTCCAGGGGAGTGCTCCCTTACACTGGGGTTTAGGACAAATGTTTCCTTTGTGGTCTCAAGTGGGAGACACTGAATAGATCCTGCCCTTAATACAGCCTGAAGGTGGGCTCTTCTTTGTAGACAACCTTATTAAAGACAATAACATAATTCTGAATACAGAATACCACTCTGTTATTTTTTAGGTGGCACTAAAAATCTTTAGCATGACAGTTCTGTTCTGGGTGATGCGCTGCTTCTGGTTGCTGGCATACATAGGATTTTCTATCAGATCACATTTAAAAAAAAAAACTTTTAAGAAAAAATTCATTTTTAAACAGGAATTAAATGGTCCTAATGAGAAGAATATAAAGGATCTAAAAAAGTCAACAGAGAAGTTTATTTCAGAGGCTTTTTAAAAAGACTTATTTATGTATTCATTTATCTGTGGGGTGGGGGCTTAGGGAGAGGGAGAGAGAATCCTAAATAGACTGCCCACTGAGCACGGAGCCCAAAGCAGGGCTCCATCCCATGACCCTTCCCATGAGATCATGACCCGAGCCAAAATCAAGAATCAGACACTCAACCCACTGAGACACCCTGGTGCTCCCAGAGTCTCTTTATATGCCCCAAACCCTCAGGTTAAATCATGAAAAGCTCTCAAGTATAACAGAACTGGAAAAAGAAACATCAGAAACAGGCTGTTTATGGAATGCTTTGTATGGTTTTATTTCAGGGCAAGTGCTCGCTTCTCCTTTTGTGTTGTTTACTCTCTTCTTTCTTAGCTTATTCTCTTCAGATATAATGTCATTCCTGCAGATTTCAAGACTATCTATTTTCTATTGTTGAACTGGATTTTAGTCACCTCAATTATTTGAATTTTTAAAACTTATCTGCGATGTGGAAGTCCTTGGACATACAGACATTCTTATTGAAAAGAGTTTTATCTTCTGATGGCCAAATATATAATTTGAAGCAAGCAAACAAACCAATTTCGCTATACTATAGCAATAGTAGAAAAACCCTGAGGTTTGAATCTTCAAACCTGGTTAAAAATCTCTTTCTTTTTTTTTTAAGATTTTATTTATTTATTTGACACAGAGAGAGATCACAAGTAGGCAGAGGTAGGCAGAAAGGGAGGAGGAAGCAGGCTCCCCACTGAGAAGAGAGCCCGGGTCTCAATCCCAGGACCCTGAGGTTATGACCTGAGCCGAAGGCAGAGGCTTTAACCCTCTGAGCCACCCAGGTGCCCAAAATCTCTATCTTTCTATTAGTTCAACTATTTTAGAACCCACATATAAGTGAGACCACGCAGTACTTGTCTTTCTGTGTCTGGCTTATTTCATTTAGCATAACATGCTCTACTCATAGAGGCAGAGAGTAGAATGGGGGTGACCAGGGGCTAGGAGGAGCAGGGAATGGGAGGTGTTGGTTAAGGAGCACAACATCTGAATTATGCCTGATGAATACATTCTGGAGACCTAATGTAGAGCATGGTGACTACAGTTAAAAATATTTTATTGTATACTTGAAATTTGTTAAAACTTTCTTAAGTGTTTTCATGAAAAACAAAAAAGAAACAGAAAAGTACTTGAATATTAAACCAAAATTCTCTGTCTTTCACCAAGTCAGACTGGTTCTGGGAAAAAAAAACAAAGCAAACAAACAGAAAGAACGATCTTCCCTGTTCACCCCTAAAGTGCGGAGTTTTGGATTAAGTCACCACTGAAGCTTTAATACGTGCTTGTGAGCTGAACAATGACTGCAGCTCTATCCCAGCCCTGTGGGCCCAGTAAGGGCCAAGTGTCTCTGACTATAGGGGAGAGTACTTAGCAGGGCCTGGTTCTTCTTTTCCTTTGAAGGAGGGGGTGAGGATTAAGTAGTCAGGCTATTGAATTAACCACTTAAGCCTTATGTACCCACTATAATTCTAATAAACCAAAGTAAATTCCAGACTCTCCCATCTGCCAGAATGGTACAGGGAGAAAACTTCTGCAGTTTATTAAACAAAAATTATTTACTGAACACTTGTTTAAAATGGCAAAACATGTTGTATTCAAGGCTATTGCTACAAGGATCGAGATGACTGCCATAAAGGAGAGAGATTAAGCTTAACTCCAAATACAATAAGGATAGGGGGGGATTGATAGCCAATCAGCAAAGTGAGGGGGTTAGTAGGTGGAAAAGTATGAAAAGGACACATCAAGACCAAGGAATTATTGCTGAACTGGCTTAACAGGACTCTTACAAAGATAAGCCAAGAGCTTAGAGACAAGGAGTTAGATATCAAGGGTAAGGGATGACACATATGATCAGATGTCAAAGGTACAGGCTTCTTGCTAAACTGATTTAGCAAGAGTCTCATCAAGGAAAGAGACAGAAGGCCAAGGTCCAGGCCTAGTTGAAAAGAGGGCTCAGAGGAGCCCAAATAACACTCATTCTTTGTCAAGTCCAAAAATCATTTGTATTTGAACACTTGATTTGCCACTGACTATCTTTGCAGTTGTGCAAATGTGAGCAAAACATTAACTGCTCCCTAAGTTTCAGCTTCCTCGAGGTAATGTGGAGACGATCATGACCACTCTCTAGATCCCACAGCGACATCATGAGAACGAAAGTCAAGATGAGATGCTGCAGAAGGAAGGTTTGGTAAAGTATAAAGCCCTTCATACGTGTGAGGAAGCTACTCTTGCAGGACAGAAGGCTAGCCATTGTCAAATGACCGTAGTCTTGCCTTCTCCCTCTTGTCAGAGGAAAGGCATCAGCGTATGATGGCTCTTACTGTCCACACAGGGTATTTCCCAAGGGAAAGAAGAATCATCAGGATAGAGAATGTTCAGGGCAAAAGGGAGATCCTAGTCCAGTTTTTTGGATGCTCAAGAGAGCCTTGTAAGATTATACAATAAATGGTGCTGCCCCCTCATGACACTATATTCCTAACTCTAATGTACCTTCTCCCAAGGTGGGGAGGAGGAGGATGGTCTGCACCATGGGCCACAGCAACCACACCAATGTGAAGGAATTTGTCTTCCTGGACCTCACTCACTTCCAGGAGCTAGAATTGTTCTTGTTTGTGGTCTTCCTTGCTGTGTATGTAGCAACCGTGCTCGGCAATGCACTCATTGTGGTGACCATCACCTGTGAGTCCCACCTTCACACTCCCATGTACTTTTTGCTGCGGAACAAATCAGTCCTGGACATTGTTTTTTCATCTGTCACTGTTCCCAGATTCCTGGTGGATCTGTTATCAGAGAGGAAAACCATCTCCTACAATGGCTGCATGGCACAGATCTTCTTCTTCCACTTTGCTGGTGGAGCAGACATTTTCTTCCTCTCTGTGATGGCTTACGACAGATATCTTGCCATCGCCAAACCCTTGCATTATGTGACCATTATGAGGAGAGAGGTGTGGGTGGGCTTGGTGGTGGCTTCCTGGGTGGGCGGTGGTTTGCACTCAATTGTGCAGATCATTCTGATGCTTCCGCTCCCCTTCTGCGGTCCTAATACCCTGGATGCCTTCTACTGTGATGTGCCCCAAGTGGTTAAGCTGGCCTGTACCGACACCTTTGCCCTGGAGCTTCTCTTGATCTCTAACAATGGGCTTCTGACCCTGCTGTGGTTCCTCCTGCTCCTGGGGTCCTACACCGTCATTCTCATGATGCTGAGATCTCACTCCGGGGAGGGGCGGAGAAAGGCCCTGTCCACCTGCACCTCCCATATCCTCGTAGTGACTCTGCACTTCGTGCCTTGCGTCTATGTCTATTGCAGGCCGTTCACTACACTGCCCATGGACACAGCTGTGTCCGTCAATAACACGGTCATTACCCCCATGCTGAACCCCATGATCTACACCCTGAGGAACCAGGAGATGAAGTCAGCCATGAAAAGACTGCAGAGAAGGCTTGGGCCATCCGAGAGCAGTAAGTTGGGGTGAGCACTCACATGGAGACTGGAAATCTATGATCTGGTTTCCTCGAACTGCCATCCTGAGGCAACAGACCACTAGCTCTCCCACGACTCATTTCTATATATCCTTATAGTCGCTCAACTCTCTTAGCCAGAGTGTAACCACCGAAGGAAGAGACGGGATTGAACATGAGCTATTGGGCTTGTGACCTTGGGAGAAGCAGAGGGTAAAAGATGGAAATCAATTACCTGATGCTATTTTGGTGTAATCTGTGACTCTCATGCCAACATATTTTACCTTACTTTTACCACCTGCAATATGGAAATGACACTGTCTGTTCACAAGGTGTTCATGAGAATGAAGAATGATAAATGTTGAGAGGATGGTCATTCTGATGACCGTGTAACACCTCTCATTAATCAGGCATATAATCTATGTTCCCTATTGTCTATCCCTCTAATCCTAAATACACATATATGGAAAATATGGATGTGTTAATGTCATACATGCTCTCTCTAATGACTCTATATTTCCAGTTAATTATTAAAATCACTTATTGATTTAATATTCTGTATACAGAATCTTCAATATATTTTACCAACTAGTGAAAAGAGAAGAAATGTTTTAAAAGTGTTCAGTCAGATACATACATGGGCAAATCTACACATGGACCAAGAATTTCCTCTTCTCTGGTCCATTCTACTAATTTTCCCACTGCAATTAACCTCAAAAGTGCTTGTACAGTTTGGGGATACATTTGCACAAAACCCACAATGGTAATTTATTTTATGTTAATCTGAACTTTCTTCTTCCCTCTCTTCTCTTCCCATTTCACCCTGAGAGTTTTTACAGCTGGAGCAAATCTACAGCTTTTGTCTTTGAATGCCTGACAATTCCAGAGAAGTCACTTAGAACAACAACAACAAAAATACCTAAGAAATACCTTTCACACACCCAAGACCCATTTTGTGTACCAGGAGGGGAAAGAAACATGCCATATGCAGGGTCATTTAGGAATAGCCACTGGGTCTGTGTTGTAATCCACCTCTCTCCTAAGAAGAATTTCATGGATATGTAGAAGGACAGTAAATGTCTCTTCGTTCCCTATGCTCACGTCAGATCCACCCTTCAGCCTACAATCATTATTCAAAAATCAGACAATTAGTAAAGACGCAACATACAGGAAGTCAGTATATTGCAACATACAGAACAATTTTTTGCAAATTGTTATGATGCATTAAAAGGTCCTGGTAAGTGACACACATCCGTGATCTTCACTGAGCCCTACAAGACAAAGACATTAGGCCAAGACTTTTTTTTTAACTTTTGTTTTTATTTATGCAGAATTTACTCCCAGGCTAAAAAGGCTAAAGCTTTTTTCTTTAGTTTCCTCCGGGATGCAATCTCCACTTCTAGTTTAGGAACAACCTTCTCTTTTGCAGTAAGGATCATCTCAGTGGGGCAGGGAGAGCTCATGGGTGGATTAATCTGACCATGAACCCTGTAAATTCCATGCTGCATCTTGGGAGCTTTGTTCCTCTGGATGTGCTCAGTGACCAGAGAACCTACATCTAAACCCTTAGGTTCAGCATGACTCTCTCCATTTTTAAACATGTACTGTAAGCATTCAGGACTCCTTTTGGGCCACCAACCCTGCATCCAGTCGTGCTGCTTGGCCTGGGGGCACTGACCAGCTCTACCACTATAGCAACAGAAGGATACACATTGCTTCTGGAAGGGGCATCCTTCAGATACTTGGTGGCTTTTCAGATATGCACACCCTTAATGGCCTGGCTGGTTTTATGTGTGTTCTTAAAGTGAACGTGAAGATCTGCATGATTTTGTAGGGTTTTCTGGGTCAAGTGAATAGAGAACCATTTTCAGAGGTCACTTTAAGCTACTTATGGAAGAGAGTAGGCCAAGACATCTAATCATACATCAGTGCTTCTCAAATTTTTAATAATTATTGCCTTGCCCCCAAGGAACTGTATTAGGTATTTTTCCTACTATTCTCCTACAAGAAAATTTAATACCGAAGATATATTGTGTATCTTTTTATGGAATGAGGCTCTTTGAAGGGCCATCCAGCATTCTAATGTCTAAGATTTTTTTTTGTCCCCCTCCCCCAAGAACCAATTTTTGTCCCTTGGGCATGTTGTTCACATTGGGAATGAATGATCATATGACATTAGATGTTTCTATTAATATGTTTCCCTAACTCAGAGAATCACAAAATAGATTAGTTTATGCCTTCTGAGGCTTTATAAGAATTTGGGGGCGTCTGGGTGGCTCAGTGGTTTAAAGCTTCTGCCTTCAGCTCAGGTCATGATCTCAGGCTCCTGGGATGGAGGCCTGCCTCAGGCTCTCTGCTCAGCATGCTTCCTCCTCTCTCTCTGCCTGCCCTCTCTGCCTACTTGTGATCTCTCTCTGTCAAATAAATAAATAAAATTAAAAAAAAAAGAATTTGGAAAGCATAAAAATGTGGGGGTGTGGACGTGCATGTGGGGGTGTGCAGGTACATGTGTGTGGACTTGCCAACAGTAATGACTTGGAAACTGTTTAATAACTCCCACTGGAACTCCAACAGGATCCAAGAAGGTCCGTTCTCTTTCCACACTCACATCCAATGAAATTCCCTGTGCTAATTCTTATATTAGGCTTGGGCCGGAGGGACTGTGCATGTGGCAGGGACACACCAGGACAAACAGAAGAGACATGATGACATGACTCCCTGAGTCTGCCCTCTCCAACGTGAAGGAGAAGAGAAGACCTTGAAGACTAGCATAACTAATCTTGCAAAGGACTTGACGAGCTAACAGGATGGTTCCGCAGCATCGTATACGCTGACACCCACCCACGCAGTCTCAGATGGTGTGGATTCCTGGTTGGAAACCAAAGGTTTAGGTAAGAGCATGAAACTGTCAGTGTGAGACATTGTGGATCATGCATGAAGAGGATAAGCATGAAAAACGGACCAGGTATATAAGTTACTGCAAAAAATAGCTCTCTCTTTAGTGAGAGAAAATGAAGTGGATGTTACATACTGGGAAAGGAGGAATGTCTTTCTTCTTCTTTTTTTTTTTTTTGGAATGTCTTTCTAAGAAGGGGCCACAGACATGGGATCAGCTGCTAAAAAAGAAAGCAGCTGGTATTTGGTGGAACAACTGAATTTCATTTAAGGGGATTTTATTCCAGTTTAGAGTCTGTCCATGGGGATCACAGAGCATTTTTCCATAAGATGGGTGCTTCCATAAAAGAAAAAACAAAAAACAAAAAAAAAAAAACATGATTTTTAAGTGCCCTAAATTTCCTTAAAAACTGTAGAGGTTTCAAAGGCAGCCCCATATCCACACATTGCCCATGCTTCACTGGGTCCCTTTTGCCTTTAACCCGGAACCAGCTTTATTCCCAAACCTGATGATCTAGCACTGAAACCTCTGGTCCACTTGGTTAACCCACACAAGTTCACTGAAATATAAACAAGTAAGTTAATTCAAAGAGAAGCTGTTCTACTGAATAGCATTTTATATTCTGCCAAAGTCTTCTGAAATAACTCTCCATGACAGGGAAGATCCTGTTTCCAGGGGAAAGGGAAAGAAATCAAGGTAATTGAATGCCTACTATGTGATGGAAAATTCACAGACATGATCGTAGTTGCTCTTTATGCTACCCAATGAACTAAGCATTATGCCCGCCAGCTTACAGAGGAGGAAACTGAAGGAAAATAGAGGACTGGCTCCAGGTAAAAAAGAAGGAAGAGGCAGAATTCCTGTCCCAGTATGTCCTGCTCCAAAGCCCTTAATATAGTTCCACACCCAATCACACATTTTACAACTGAGGATCTGAGTAACAGAGAGAGGAATGACTTCTTCAAGGTCACAGAGCTATTTTATAGCCTGGATCAAAAAATGCATCTCTATCTGGTCCCCCTGAGGTCAAGTCAAGGACATTCACGAAAGAGTTGCTTAGCCTGTGTCTGTCAAGGCCCTTCTCACTCACCCGCACTCCTATGCCAATGCCTGTAAGTCGTGATAAGCACTTACCAGGTAGGTTTATTCATTAATCTAAAAAACAAAAAACAGCAACACCTTTTCTGAGCACCTCACATGTGCCCTAGATTCGGGAAAGCTTTAGCGATGTTAGGATAAATGAAACGCTGAGCAGGCAGGATGAACCTGAGGGGTAAGAGGGAAATTATATTGAACTAAGGAGAGACAGACACATAAGAAGTTAGATGGAGGGGCGCCTGGGTGGCTCAGTTGGTTAAGCGACTGCCTTCGGCTCAGGTCATGATCCCGGAGACCAGGGATCGAGCCCCACATCGGGCTCCCTGCTCAGCGGGAAGCCTGCTTCTCCCTCTCTCACTCCCCCTACTTGTGTTCCCTCTCTCGCTGTTTCTCTCTGTCAAATAAATAAATAAAATCTTAAAAAAAAAAAAAAAAAGAAGTTAGATGGAATGATCTGTTCCTAGTGCCAGAGAAGTCAGTGCAGAGAATGATGAGTCCCAAAGCAGTGTCAGGAAAGTCTTCACAGAGCAGGAGACTCGGAACCTGAGTGTTGAAAGATCAGTGCCTGTGAAGGTGGATAAAGAGGGGATTCTGGATGTGGGGAGTGCATAGTGAATAGAGCGAACCACGGGAACACGAACCCAAAGGCGTGGGCCAGCAAGAATTTGCAGACACCTGAAACAGGATCAAAGGAAACAGGGTACCAGATAATATAAGAGGTTTTTAATCTTTATTCTGTAGACAATAGGGAACCATTAAAGATCTTCAAACAAACATATGCTTTCATTTGCGACTTCTAATGACATTCCTGGAAAAAAACCAGATGGGATGGATTAGAGAAAACTATATTGAAGGGAAGGAGACCAGGAAATGAGAACAAAGGAAACTTGCAATGATTATAAGGAGAAATGATAAGGGACTGACTGAGGAGGAAGAGAAGGGGCCACACTGGGAGAGAGGAAGGAAGTAGAATCCTTAGAAGAGCATGTATAGTGTCCGGGTTCCTTGTAATGTGAGTGGCTCAGTAGAAATCTTTTGGCTAAAACATGCCACCTATCAGTGCCTGCTGCCGAGGCCACTGACTCAGCGAGTCAGAATAAACAGAGGAAACAAGGCAAATGGTCACATTCTTCAGAGCCAAGGAGATGCATTGTGTGTTTAGGGTTTATTTACTCACATAACTTCTCAAGGCTCTCAAAGCTTGTTTCCACACAGACCAAGAACCATGTTTCCCAGGTGGACACAGTCTGGGGACCCCCTAGGTGGTGGTGCCAGATGGCTCAGACAGATGCTTAGACTGAAGATGGCTTTTTTCCTCTGAAAGTTAACTTTGTCACCACTGCAACCATCGTGAATCTCAGAAATTACTGAAACGGCATGAGCAGAATATGGATTGTACTGAAAGCTAAACTTCATCGCTAGCTTTCTCTATGTCCTTCTGCATGTCAATTAAACCTCCCTGGGATTTTGTTTTGTTTTGTTTTTTCAAAATTGACCCTTAAGCAGTAAGAAGTTGCTCACTCCTAACTCCCACCCAGCAAAACAGAAGAAATTGAAAATACTCTAAGTTCGCTCTGCCACCTCTTTCCCAAACAGGACTCTTTGGTAAGAGAACCTGTGGGCCTCCAGGGGCAGGGAGCTACGTCTGTCCCATTGGGTAAACCTGGGTGGCCTACATCCCCACAGTGAGCTTGTACTTCATGCCCTCTCTCTGTGTACGCAGGCCTGGACTCTGCTGTCTTCTTTGCTAACAGAACCATCCCTGGTACCATCCTTGTCATCTTTGGTTAAACCCCAACCTCTGGGTATCAATGAAATGAAATGAAAAAATTTTTTAAAAGACTGTCATTTCTGAAAGATAACAGAAGGGCAGTGGTCTAAAAATCCTTGGTCATGGAGAGAGGAAATGAAGGGGCTGATGAAACCCACCCTTGAAAAGACTAGGAAAATTCTATAAAAAGTCTCTTATACAAATTATTCTTGGATGTATGTATCTCAAGCTGGCAGGCAGTGAGGAAGACTAGAAAGACCCCAGAACTAAGAGATTTGTATTACTTTTCCTACACCACATATGACCTTGGAAAACTGGCTTAATGCTTATTGAGTTCACTTTTTCAGTTTTGGTATTAATTGACATGGGAATGCTAATATTTTCCCCTCTAACCTCAGAGGGATATTAGAAAAATTGATTGTAATTAGGTGTTCAGTGCTTTTAAAACTATAACATGCTGTTAAGTCAATTCCTATCATGTTGCCACCGTAAAGCCTATGAGGGTTATTTTATTCCAATGGGTTTTAAGGCATAGAAACAAAGTGGAATGAAAATAAAATCAGAGGTTCTCCCATACACGGGGATGTAGGGAACTCATAGCCCCTTCCAGGAAGCCTTCCTTCATTCTCTTCCTCAACAGCCTTTAGGGGTGGATTTTTTTTTGAACCAAAATATCATGTAACATTTAATAATTGCAAATATATTTATTACAAGTCACAGATTAAAGTTATATACACAAATATAATTTTAGCTATAAAATCCCAACAAACTGGTTACATTTAAGTCACTGGATCTGTTGAAGCCAATTTAGAGCCTTGTCTAGTCCCCTAAATTCACCTTCCTTAAATTATATAAAAATAAAATCTGAGGGGGGGATGGGTGAGCCTGGTGGTGGGTATTAAGGAGGGCATGTGTTGCATGGGACACTGGGTTTGGTACATAAACAATGAATCTTAGAACACTGAAAAAATAAAATAAAATTTAAAAAACGATAGTTTTGACTTCAAGTTAAAGAAGAAGAGGTGCTGTTATCAAGAAATGTTACCTATTTGTACAATGCCTTTCACCTGCTACATAGATACTTAAAGCACCATCACAAGACTTTAAATGCGTGCAAAGTTTAAACACAACTTCCAAGTTTAACTTTGTTCTAACAACTAGGATTGGGATGAAATTACAAGAATTTTTTGGCACCTGGGTGGCTCAGTTGGTTAAGCGACTGCCTTTGGCTCAGGTCATGATCCCGGAGACCCAGGATCGAGTCCCACATCGGGATCCCTGCTCGGCAGAAAGCCTGCTTCTCCCTCTCTCACTCCCCCTGCTTGTGTTCCCTCTCTCGCTGTGTTTCTCTCTGTCAAATAAATAAAAATCTTTAAAAAAAAAAAAAGAAAAGAAATTACAAGAATTTTTTCTCCTTCAGTACAACTCAAAGACAGCCCCTTCTGTCCTGTTTATAGTTGGCTTTTAACAGATGCCAAAGGCCCCAGTGACTACAGTAGGGAAACAAATGATCTAGCTCAAACTACATTTTGGGCTAATGACAGAGCTGAAGCAAGCAGAACTGAGTGATCTCCCCAGGTAACAGCAGATTCATAAAGAATAAGATATATGATTAAAAATATATTTATGCATGTTCAGTTTCCATGTAAGAGATAAATCTTTGCTCAATTTCAATGCCTCAGCAATATTATTGTTTCTTTCAAAGCTGTACTTGGTGGAACAAACATCATCCAATGGCCCTGGGAAATCATACCAGGGTGTCTGAATTTATTTTTTGTGGACTTACCCAGTCTCAAGAGCTGAGCTTGCTCTTATTTTTCTTTTTATCTGTAGTTTATGTAACAACTGTGTTAGCAAATGTTGCCATCATGGTCACTGTGACCTGTGAGTCCCG
>PITA01017593.1:0-42845 GCA_004023965.1 Spilogale gracilis | reverse complement strand
ATGTGGGTGGCTCAGTGGGTTAAAGCCTCTGCCTTCGGCTCAGGTCATGATTTCAGGGTCCTGAGATCAAGGCCCACTTCGGGCTCTCTGCTCAGCAAGGAGCCTGTTTCCTCCTCTCTCTCTGCCTGCTTCTCTGCCTACTGGTGATCTCTCTGTGTCAAATAAATAAATAAAATCTTTAAAAAAAAAAAAAAAAAGAGGAGGACCTGAGTGGCTCAGTCATTAGGAATCTGCTTTCGGCTCAGGTCATGATCCCGGGGTCCCAGGATAGAGCCCCACATTGGGTTCCCTGCTTGGCAGGAGGCCTGCTTCTCCCTCTCTCACTCCCCTTGTTTGTGTTCCCTCTCTAGCTGTGTTTCTCTCTATCAAATAAATAAAATCTTTAAAAACAAAAACAAAGAAAGGGGTGCCTGTTAGTCGTTAAGTGGCTGCCTTCGGCTCAGGTCATGATCCCGGAGTCCCAGGTTCAAGCCCCACATCGGGCTCCCTGCTCGGTGGGAAGCCTGCTTCTCCTTCTCTCACTACCCCTGCTTGTGTGTTCCCTCTCTAACTTGTTTCACTCTGTCAAATAAATAAATAAAATCTTTTAAAAAAAAGAAAAGAGGGGCGCCTGGGTGGCTCAGTTGGTTAAGCAACTGCCTTCAGCTCAGGTCATGATCCTGGAGACCCAGGATTGAGCCCCACATCGGGCTCTCTGCTCAGCCGGAAGTCTGCTTCTCCCTCTCTCACCCCCCCTGCTTGTGTTCCCTCTCTCGCTGTGTTTCTCTCTGTCAAATAAATAAAGAAAATCTTAAAAAAAAAAAAAAAGAAAGAAAGAAAAAAGAAAAGAAAAACCAAAAGTAGTCATAATAAAAATATCAAATTGTCGGGGCACCTCAGTTGGTTAAGTGGCTCCATTCGGCTCAGGCCATGATCCCAGGTTCCTGGGATCGAGGCCCACATTGGGCTTCCTGCTCAATGGAGAGCCTGCTTCTCCCTCTCCCTCTGCCTGCTGCTCTGCCTACTTGTGTTCTCTGTCAAACAAATACATAAAATCTTAAAAAAAAAAAAATCAAATAGTTAAATAAAGAGGCTCACATACACCAACTCATTTAATTTTCATAGTGACTCTAACCTATATTTTCTAGATGATGACAGCCTAAGAGACTATGACTGACAGGGGCTCAGCGACTTGTCTAAGTTTATGTTACAGGGATGCGGGAGAGCCAAGACTCAGATCCAGGGCTGAGGCAGCCTCCCCTAGTTCTCATGCTAGGAATATGGTCTAATGGCCACAGGAACAAAGGTCCCTTATGTGCTATGTCCTTTTTTGGAGGTTCCTAATGTGGCGGCCAGGAAAGAGCTTCAGGGAGTCTGTGAGATGGCCTAAAGTTGCATGTGAAAGAGTAAAATTGGGCCTCTCAGTATCTCTGTATGTTTCTGAGTGCACAGGTCTCAAACTATCTAAGAATTAATAATAGTTACTGCTGACACTTGAATATTCTACTTTACTTAGGTACAACACATGTTATCTCACTGAGCACTGACGACACCATGACATAGTACTATTATTGTCCTCACTCTAGAGATAAGGAAGCTGGGCTTAGGAAGTTAAGTCACTTGCCAAGACGAGTTACTAATAAGGGATGGAGTTTGGATTTCAACTTAGAGAGCCCACACCGGGTTAAATCCCTTCTCAGCAGATTTGCAGGCCAAAGGGGAAGGAGCTGGCCTTCCAGGCTGTGTTAGCGCCCTACCCGGTTACCTTTGCCGCCAGCTGATAGAGGGCTGCTAGGGTCTGCAGTGAGGCCACTGTCTGCTGGAGACACCGGACGGCTGGTGCCTGCGTCTTTGTAAGCACCTCCTTCCAAAGGGCCAGGGCTTGGTCCAGGCATTTGGACTGAGCTAGAAGTCAGAAGAAAGGGACCAGCCATTCTCTCAGCGTGGGCTATCTGGGGAGAGTGCAGCCCTGTTTAGAACACCCTCTCCCCTCTGAGCCCACTTCCCACCCTAGGGGCGCCTCTCCCGTACCCAGGGTCCCCATTCTGCTCTGAGGAAGCCACAGAGGAGACCCTATGCCACCACTATATTCACAGCCCTCACCAGCATCTGCCGCAAGGTTGAAGGCGATGTTACTGTACAGGAAGCGATCTTCCTGCAGTTTATCTTCATAGTTCAGGTCATTGACTTCAAATTCCTCCAGGTTATTAGGGGCCTGGGCTCTCCGATCCCGCTCAATACCCTGGATGGGGAGATCAGGGTAAAGAACAGGGCAGGCGTCAGCTCAGTGCAAGCCTAGGGAACACACTCCCCATACCGAGTTCTATGTATACAGCAGCCACACTTACTTCCTGCATGTTGGCCTCCAGAGTACAGATGTAGAGCCATAGCAGGGCCTGTGCTTTATCATCCAGAAGCTGATCCTTGGCCTGGGGCTCAGGCCTCACAGACTCCAGAAGGTGCAGGGCTTCCCGGACAGCATCAAGGGCCGAGCTGAAGGGAGAGGGGCACTGAAGCTGGGCCCACAACGGGTAGCTGCCCAGCATCCTGGGAAGAGCCTTCTGGAGGACAGCCGGCCCCACCCTCTGACTGAGCTCCTGTGGTCACAGACTGAAGGGGATGCTCAGGGATATGCAGAGGGAAACGGCTTCTGAAGAGGGTCAGAGGACCTAGAGCAAGAAGCAAGAGTGGTATCCCCCGCCACTCCTCCTCACCAGTTGGTCTGTTCAGCAAAGTCGTGGTAGCAGAGAACCTGAGCCAGTTCCACCAGGTGGCTGGCTCGAGCCCAGGCCCCCGCTGGTGTCTCCTCAGGGCTCAGTTCCAATAGGTCACAGATGACGTTGAACCGCTCTTGCCCCGTGTCCGCTCGCACGGCCTTATAGGCCTGCAGCTCCTCCCTCAGCAGGAAGACCAGGGTCTCCGGGTCCCAGCCACTCAGGCTGTCTCGCAGAGTCCTGAGAGAAGGCAGGCCCAGCACCAGGTCAGGGAGCCCATGAAGCATGGAGCCTCCGTCCCATGCCGAGGAGGCCCAGCCCTGGCTTGCTAAGAGCTTTGCTAAGTTTCCAGTCCTCAAAGAAAGGGCACTGCCTGTCGCCCCTTCTCCCCTAGTACCTAGCACAGCCGCTGGCCTCTAGTAGGCACCTGACGAGCAACACTGAAGGCAGGAATCAGTGCCTTTTCAGATGGAAGGATGACCGAGACCATGAGTACCAGCCGCCATCCCTAGCCAGGGAGCAAACGTGGTTGCCTCCCTCCCCACCAACTCACCTCAGCTGTAGCTCCTTGTCTCCTGCTTTGGCTGCGTCCATCTTGAACCGAACCCAAAAGGTGACTGGCTCAGCCATGTGCTGGGGGCCACAGGGCTGCAGGGCTGCCAGCCACAAACTTACCATCTTGCAGCCCTGGGCCTGTTTACCCAGTTTCTTCAAACTCTCTCCGTGTAGCCGGAAGCACCGGTGCAACTGGCCAGAGAAAGTGAACAAATCAAACTGCAGCAAGGGACCCGTGCTGTCTGTCACAGCGGGTGAGCACATGCCCACATGGGTACACACGCCACAGGGTGGGCCTCAGACCCCAACCCCGGCCCCGAGGCAGCAGACACCCAAGCACTAAACCTCCGGGGCTCCCAACCGGAAGCTTCAGTCTACCCCACCCACACATGTCCACAGCGCTGAAGACCTGCTCCTCCTCCTGGAAGCCCTCTTCCAGCAAGTCGGCATCTTCTCCTCAGTCAGAAAGGCCAGGCCCACCGTTGACTTTTCTCCCTCCCTCAGCCAGGCACTTGCCAGGTTAGTCCTGGGCTTTGTGTACCCACCCACGTCTCCCCATCCCTCAGGAAGCTCTTTTGGCCAGACACCCACCCTTTCCCCCCCCAGGCCGCTAGAGTAGTGCAGGGGCCCAGCACCATCCTTGCACTCTGTTCCTTCACCACAGCGATGCCAGAGAAACTCAGTATGCCGGTCTGGCATCATGTCTTCCATTCAATCCTTGAGAGGCTCAACAGCCACACTCAGGATGAAACCCAAGGCCCTCTACCACCCATAGCACCTGCCAACCCAGCCAATCCCAGCCAACCCATCATTTTCCCATATCCTGGTAGTGGTTCTCACTCTGGCTATTTAAAGGGACCTCCTAGGGGAACTTTGAAAAATTTCCAGATGCCTGGGGCTGAGCACCAGCGATATGCAGGTGATTCTAGTGTGCAGCTAGGTTGAGAACCACCACCTTGGGCTAAATATAGGTTGAGAACCATCACATGGCTAAATATAAAAAGTAGGACAATAAAAAGAAATCAATAACAGTACAAGTAAGGTGTGGGAAACACTGTCCCAAGTACTGGTCCCTACTACAAGGCAGGGCCCTGGCCAGGCTCTTTCATGCTGCTCAGGCCACCAACATAACCTCCCTTCCTGCCCTTGTACCTTCTCAGGAGGCACCTGAGGATAGGTGCCTGTCTTCGCCAAGCCCAGGTGCTGACAGAGGGGCTCAGAGATGGCACAGGCCTCAGCGTACAGCTTGTGACTGTAGAAGCTGTAGGCCAAGTTACCGGTGTAAGAGGCTGTGAGTGAGAGAGAGAAGGGTTACCAGCCGAAGAGTTCCTGCTGCCCCTTCTGTTGGAGAGGCGGTAGGAAGGAGCTCAACCTGTGGTCAGCTCAGCAGCTTCCAGATCAGACAGGAACTCCTCTTGCTAGAGGATGAGGGAGGGGCAGCTCTCCCCTTCCTGCTCCAAGTCGGCCCCAGAGGTCCAATGTGGTAAGGGAAACCCACACCAGCCAGCCCCTCAGCGCTTGTTTTATGAGGGGGCTCATCACAGGGTCCATCTCAACTCACATACCAATTTTTAGCTTCATCTTGCCCCAAAGGGCAGCAATTTTGGGGAAACACTCTGGTCTTCTTCTCTCATTCCACGGCTTATTATCATTCTCCCCCAACTGGAATGTGTCTCCATGAGGGCAGGGATCTTTGTTTTGTTTATTGATATACCCAAGTACTCAGGACAATGCTTAGCATGTGATAGGTACTCAATAGATATTTGTTGAATGAATCAAATTTTCCTAAATCTGAGTTTACACAGCTTCTTGGCTATCAATGTAGATGGTTGGGAAAAAATTCAGTCTTTAATATTCTGGGAAGAATTTTCATGCTAGTAGTTTTTGTGACTCCTGATTATATTTTCTTTCAGTGAAGAGGTTCAACCACTGAATCTATGAATATGAGAAGTTCCCCCAAATCTTCCATTGAACTTATTGAATTTGTATAATTTAAACTAAAGGACCATGCTTTTCATAAAATAAGGGGGAAATTTATATAAGATACAAAAATAGGGTCACCCAGGTGATTCAGTTGGTTAAGCATCTGCCTTAGGCTCTGGTCATGATCCTGGAGTCCTGGGAGGGAGCCTGCATTCAGCCCCCTGCTCAGTAGGGAGTCAGCTTCTCCTTCTGCTTGTGCTCTCTCTTGGTCACTCTCTCAAATAAAGAAATAAAATGTTTTGGGTTTTTTTTTTTTATTTACTTATTTGACAGAGAGAGATCACAAATAGTCAGAGAGGCAGGCAGAGAGAGAGGAGGAAGCAGGCTCCCCGATGAGCAGATAGCCTGATGCAGGCCTCGATCCCAGGACCCTGAGATCATGACCTGAGCCGAAGACAGAGGCTTTAACCCACTGAGCCACCCAGGCCCTCAAGAAAGAAAATGTTTGAAATAGATACAAACTAGAGGCACCTGGGTGGCTCAGTTGTTAAGGGTCTGCCTTCAACTAGGGTCATGATCCTGGAGTCCTGGGATCAAGTCCTGCATCCGGCTCCCTGCTTGGCAGGAGGCCTGTTTCTCCCTCTCTCACTCCCCCATCTAGTGTTCCCTCCCTAGCTGTGTTTCTCTCTGTCAAATAAATAAATAAAATCTAAAAAAAAAAAAAAAAAAAATACAAAAGTAGACAAAATTGATCTATGCGTTGGGAGGGTAGTCACAAAAAGGGAGGCAGAAGGACGGACTTGCTGGGGTCTAAGTCATGCTCTTAGTTGACCTAGGAGCTGGTTACAAAGTATGTTCACTTTGTAAAAAAATCCATCAAACCATACACATATGATCTTAGTGCTTTTCTGGCTGTACATTTTAATTAAAAGGGTGGGGAGAAGTACATACACAAGTTGGTTTATATGTACATGGTATGTCTCCAAAACTCTAACTAAAACATATGTGTTCCCTCTGAAGAAGGGAACTTGGTAACCAGGATTAGGAGTGGGAGAGGAACTTTCAACTACATGCTCTTTTGCGCAATTTAATTTTAAAAGCACTTTTACGTGGTTCTTAAAAAAATAGTAATTTACAAATGTTCTTTAAAATTTAAACATCAGAGGGGCACCTGGGTGGCTCAGTCGTTAGGTGTCTGCCTTCAGCTCAGGTCATAATCCTGGAGTCTTGGGATAGAGCCCTGCATTGGGCTCCCTGCTCAGCAGGGGGCTTGCTTCTCCCTCTCCCACTCCCCTGTTTCTGTTCCCTCTCTAGCTGTGTCTCTCTCTCTCTGTCAAATAAATAAATAAAATCTTAAAAAAAAATTTAAACATAAAAAAGGTCATAAAGTTGCATATTAGGCAGAAACATTTTCAGGAAAGGAATACCAAATCATATTTCAAAGTCAATGGGGAAAAACTCACATCTACTATTATAAGTTAGCCTCATTACTTCTCTACTTAAACGTAGGGTCATCTGGACTTACACTTTTTACAGTCCTCCTTAGCCGTAAGGAGCCCCTATGATAGTCAGATCCATCCAGCAAGTTATCTTTGTCTGCGTAGTGAGTGATGACCGTCCCCCCTGCCTGTGGGCCCCAGGGTACTAACCAGTCATGCCCAGATAGTCAGTTAGTTCTTGGCCTGACAGGCTCTCTAAGGCCTCCAGCATCCAGATCACAGTAGATTTGCAGCTTTCCACTAGCGGGGCCAGGTTGGCCACATCAGCTACCTGAAGGGACAACAAAGGTTTGAAGGTGAGAAGAGACACAGTAGGGTCCAAGGTGACATTTACCCCACCCCAAGCCCAAAGCCAAAGCCATCCCGAAGCTCCACCAGGCCGTGGAACCCTAGACCCCAGCGTCTGTCCAGACATTTTGATCCCCAGACTGTACCTGACAGCCCTGTGCCAAGTCATAAACCACCACCGTGTAGAGATGAAGTCCCTGAAAGTGCATCTGAACTAAAGACTGCTTCTGCTTGGAGGAGTCCCCACAGACCTAAGGAAGGAAGGTGATGGTTTGAGGGGCTGAGACAAAGCGTGCGCTCCAAGCTGAAGACTGGCCTAGCGTCCTGGAGCGCAGACTCAGCCCAGGGAGCAGGACGGAGGACCTTAGGAGGGGCCACTGCCCTCTCAGGGTAGGCCAGGCTGCTGGCGGGTGGGCTGGGCATGGTCCAGAGACTGGCTTACCAAGGAGGGAGCCAGGGCTTTCAGAACTTACTGAAGATCTTAGCTTGACAGTCTGCAGAACCACATTCCCACCCTACCTCTAGGTCTTTAACTCACACCATCCTGCAGCTGCCGGAGCAGAGAGAAGTACCCTCTGAGAAAAGCAAAGAGGCCCAGAACAGCATCAGGTCCATAGCGCCTCTTGATGCCTCGCTCCAGGCCTGAGAGGAAGAACTGGCAGCTGTCACACAAAGCCCGCAGTAGAGGTGATGGTGCCTCCACACCGTTGTTCAGGAGAGCGGAGGCCTTGATCAGAAGCTTGGCCAGTGCCTGAGGTCCTCCCTCCCCAGTCTGTAGCAGTTCAACTCCAAGCTGGCATAACTGGAGGCTGGTGGCCAGATTGGTGTCCCTTAGGTAGTCATGGGCCTTCTCCACTACCCTGGTGGCCTTGGCATAGTGGCAGCTCCAGCAGAGGCGACGGCAGTGTTCCAGGGTGAGTTCCAAGAGACAGAGCGCCCTCTGGGGAGAAAGAGGACCAGGAGAACCCCCTCCCTCGCCCACCAAGGCTTTGATCACATGCCTGGTGAACAGGTCATCAAGGAAATCAGCATCTGCTTCATTCAAACCATGCCCAGTGGCGTCAAATAGCTGATGGGCAGCCACCACTCGACAGGCTGTTGGAGAAGCAAAGTGGGGAAGCTCACAAGGGGTACTTTCATCCTCTAAGAGCACTAGAAAGCTCAAGGCCTTCAGCCGAGCCGAGAGGGCAGCTCGCCGCTCCTCCAGGGCTTCTGCCGCCTTCCAAAGCAGAGAAAAGCTGCCACGAGCCACAGCCTCATAGTCCAGGGGAGCAGCTTGGCGGGAGCATTGCACCAAACAGGCATGGAGGGGCTGAGCGAATCGGAGCGTGGCCTCTGGGATTCCCTGTGTGGCAATATTCCGTAGAAAGACGAAGAGAATTCGTTCCAGGTAAAGGGGTGAGCGCTGGGGGGTGAACACCAAGTAGCCATTGCAAGCCAACTCTGCCAGTTCCAGCAGGCTTCCCAGGTGCCGAGGGCAAGCCAGCTTGGCCATCAGCTGCTGGTTGCAAGCCCTCAAGATGGCATCACAAGCTTGTCTCCTTTCGGCATCAGATCGGCAGCCGGGTGAACGAGTTGGAAGCTGGGACAGGAACTCCTAAGAGGAGAGGAAGGTGTGATTGGGAACCAAGGTAGAGAAAAAGAACTAGAAATGGGATTGCTCAGGAGAGGATCTCTTATTAATCTGTCTTTTATTTATTTTTTTTTTAAAGATTTTATTTATTTGACAGAGAGAAACACAGCCAGAGAGGGAACACAAGCAGGGGGAGTGAGAGAGGGAGAAGCAGGCTTCCCGCCGAGCAGGGAGCCCAATGTGGGACTCGATCCCGGGTCTCCAGGATCATGACCTGGGCCGAAGGCAGTCGCTTAACCAACTGAGCCACCCAGGCGCCCCTAATCTGTCTTTTAAATAAGACAAAAACAAAACAGCTCATCTTGAGAAGCTGGCTATATTCAGAACTGGATAGCACCCCTACCTTCAAGTCAGGCAGCAATTCTTCAGCCTCCTTCGGGTTGCTTAGCAAGGTCCCAAAGTTGATTCCTTTGAAGCTCCTCATGGCGTTGGAGGGCTGGGGAAAAGGAGAAGGAGTAGAAAAAGAGAATATTCAAAATGGAGCTACATGGAGGACAGGAGAAGGGCTTGAAGGCTGCAGAAGAAGAGGGTCAAAGAATCCCATCAGAAATCCTGTAGGGCGGGGCATCTGACTGCTCAGTTGGTGGAACATACGATTCTTTATCTCGGGGGTCCTGACTTTGAGTCCGGCCATGACTGTAGAAGTTACTTAAAAAAAAAAAAAAAGAGGAAGGAAAGGAAGAGAGAGATGAGAAAGCAAAGAAAGGAAAGGAAAGGAAGGAAGAGAAGATAGAGAAGAAAAAAGGGAAAGACAGAAAGGAAAGGGGGTGCATGGGTGGCTCAGTTGGTTAAGCGACTGCTTTCGGCTCAGGTCATGACAGTGGGCTCCCGTTATAAACTGACGCTTCCGCCTTTCCTTCCTCCGGGTTGATTCCAGGTTTCACTACCCATCCCATCACCCCAACGCCCCACACCGGAGGCCTCCACCGAGTTCCGCGTCCACCAAGACGTCCCGAGGTCTCCCAAACTTCCCTCGCAGAGCCGCCTCCGCCTTTCCCTCAAGTGAACGCCGGGGACCCACCTCACCTGGCACGTACACACGCTTACGAGTCCCTCAGGCCTTACTGCCCCAGAGGTCGCCTCCTTCCCGGTCCAGGACTTACTCGCCGGGGTCAGTACTCCACAAGAATTCAAGATGCAACCTTCGTTTTCCGCGCCAGCCCTCCCTTTCAAATATCCCCCAGTGACCAATCAGCGAGAGCTTTGTAACGCCGGCGTGCCGCGCGGCACTGTAGGAGTTGTAGTTTACCCGTTGCTCTGCATAGTCATGTGACGCCGGGGGCAGAGTCATGCTGCTGTGGGCGTTAAGGCCACTTGGGGGTGTGGGGTTTCCCCATTTTTTTCTGGTCGAGGCAGAGAGTTCACCTATCGGTCGGTTAGTAGCTATCGGGAAGGCCAGCCCTGTACCTTCTTCTCTTTTTTTATCTTCAGAGCTCAGAAAGTTTAAATTTCAAGGGAAGAGAAATAGGCTAGACAACAAAAAGAACTTATTTGGAAGATCACGCGGTTTGGGTTACTGGGAAAATAGGGCGTAGCCTTTCCTGGAATGCTTTAAAAATACAATTTTCTGAGGGCACTGTCAGGAGTACCAGGGCGACTTCCAGCTCCCTCTCTGCCTTCCAGCCTTGCTCTTTATATCCTCTATCGACTGGATGGTGTGAGGAAGACAGAGGATCTAGCACTCCTTGATGGGGGATGGAGGGTAGAGGGAAAGGTTAAGGGAAGAACAAGGAAAACTCATTCACTGGGATATTTCACAGTCTTAATGGCCTACGTTTGTAAGTACCAACTACTTCCCCAAACGTGCAGATTCATTTGGCTCTGTTTCTCTTTCCTTCCTTCACCAAAGAATTCAGTTCAAAATTCTGGTCTTCCAGTTCACTTTTTCCTGATGAATTCTATTACATAATTCATCCTTATCTATCATCGTCTTTTCTTTTTTCATTTCTTTTCCGTTTCCTTCCTTCCTTCATTTACTTATTTAAGTAATCTCTACACCCTACGTGGCACTTGAACTCAAGACACCAGTATCAAGTGTGGCATGCTCTTCTGACTTGAGCCAGCTGGGTGCCTCAATCATCATCTTTCTTCATCATCATCAGCCTCTTGTAGGAGCTCAGAATCTAGCAGAGAAGACTATTTTAAAAAACAAAGACAAGAACAAGAACATCAGCAAAGAATCTCAGTGTTGGAATCGTACTACTGATGTCAGTACAAAATGTATGTTACAGACATTACATACATATCTTTTGTAGGTTAAGGGACCCAGCAGAGGTCTTCAAATGATCAATGAATACATCATTTTGCACACTACTCATTTCCTCTTGCTTACACCTTAGCAGTCAGTGCTTACTTTTTTACATGTTGCATAGCGAGTGTTCTAGGACTTTTTCTTATGTATTTATTACATCTATTTGATTCTAAACTCCTTAAGGGCAAGAATTTACCCTTTTTTATTCCTCTTCTACTTCTTACAAGAAGTAGGAAGTTCCTTAAGTATTAGGAGATTGATATATGCTGACCAGTAGGAACCTAAGTCACAAAATTCAATCCCTCACCTGAAGCCCAAGCTGATAAAGAGCACAGGATAGTGGAAAGAGCTTTGAATTTGAGTCTGAACAGAGGAGCTGGATTCTAGTCCTAGTTCCATGTATTATCTGTGAAATGGGGATAGTAACATCAAGCCTCACTGCTTCTCAGGGGTTCTGCTGGCCTCAAATAGAATAGCCTTTAAAAGCTTTCCAGGGGCACTTGGGTGGCTCAGTTGGTTAAGCGACTGGCTTCGGCTCAGGTCATGATCCTGGAGACCCAGGATCGAGTCCCACATCGGGCTCCCTGCTTGGCAGGAAGCCTGCTTCTCCCTCTCTCACTCCCCCTGCTTGTGTTCCCTCTCTGGCTGTGTTTCTCTCTGTCAAATAAATAAAATCTTTTAAAAATAAATAAATAAAAATAAAAGCTTTCCAAAGGCTCTAACAATGCTTTGCAGCCATTAAAAAGCATGTCTTCTATGTACTGACATATAAAGATGTCAGAGATACATGAATGTATGGTCTTCCTGAGGATTTCAGCTGTTCTAAAGAGAGAAAAATGAAATATAGTATTATGTAAAAAAGAAGTTATAGAAGAGAAAGATTCAACACTTTGATTCATTTTTTAAAAATATTTCTTTTATTTTTATTTATTTATTTATTTATTTATTTTTTTTTTTTAGACTTTATTTATTTGACAGAGAGAAACACAGCCAGAGAGGGAACACAAGCAGGTAGAGTGAGGGAGGGAGAAGCAGGCTTCCCGCCGAGCAGGGAGCCCGATGTGGGACTCGATCCCAGCTCTCCAGGATCATGACCCGAGCCGAAGGCAGTTGCTCAACCAACTGAGCCACCCAGCCGTCCCTTATTTTTATTTATTTAAAAAAATTTTAGATTTTATTTTTAAAGATTTTATTTATTTATTTGACAGATACAGACACAGTGAGAGAGGGAACACAAGCAAGGGGAGTGGGAGTGGGAGAAGCAGGCTCACCGCTGAGCAAGGAGCCCAGTGTGGGGCTGGATCCCGGGACCCTGGGACCATGACCTGAGCTGAAGGCAGATGCTTAACAACTGAGCCACCCAGGTGCCCCAAGATTTATTTGTTTGAGAGAGAGCACGTAGTGGGGTGGGGCTGAGGGAGAGGTAGAGTCTTAAGCAGGCTCTGCACTGAGTGTGGGGCACAACACAGGACTTGATGTCATGACCCTAAGATCACGACTTGCGCTGAAACCAAGAGTCAGACACTTAACTGACTGTGCTGCCCAGGTGTGCCTCATTCAGTTTTTATTTAAAAACAAAAAATAACCAACTGGGGCACCTGGCTAGCTCAGTCAGTATAGCATGGGACTCTTTTTTTTTTAAGATTTTTATTTATTAGAGAAAGTTTGAGAGAGAGCATGAGAGGAGAAGGTCATAGGAGAAGCAGACTCCCCGCGGAGCTGGGAGCCCGATGTAGGACTCAATTCCGGGACTCCAGGATCATGACCTGAGCCGGAGGCAGTGGCTTAACCAACTGAGCCACTCAGGCGCCCTAACATGGGACTCTTGATCTCAGGGTCATGAGTTTGAGCCCCACTTGGACATAGAGTTTATTTAAAACAAAACATAACATGGGGCGCCTGGGTGGCTCAGTTGATTGGGTGACTGCCTTCGGCTCGGGTCATGAATCCGGAGCCCCGGGGATCAAGCCCCACATTAGGCTCCCTGCTCAGCGGGAAGCCTGCTTCTCCCTCTCTCACTTCCCCTGCATGTGTTCCCTCTCTAGCTGTGTTTCTCTCTGTCAAATAAATAAATAAAATCTTTAAAAAAAAAAAGACCCTAATATTAAATCTGTGGATTAGACGCCACAAACATTTTATAGTGGTATGAAGAGTGAGATTAAGGTAACCTATCTTTTTATTTTTAAGATTTTATTTATTTATTTATTTGACAGAGAGAGAGATCACAAGTAGGCAGAGAGAGAGGAGGAAGCAAGCTCCCTACTGAACAGAGAACCCGATATGACCTGAGCCAGAAGCAAAGGCTCAATCGTCTGAGCCACCTAGGCGCCCATGAGCCTGTCTTTTTTTTTTTTTTAATTTTATATATATAATCATATAAATTGTTTTTATTAAATAAATATTTCAGTATTTGCATTTGGTCATTTTACAATGAGTTCATATAACTTAAAAAAAACTTTAAAGCAAATGTGAGGGTTTTTTTAAGATTTTATTTTTTTATTTTTTAAAGATTCTATTTATTTGACAGAGCGAAACACAGCCAGAGAGGGAACACAAGCAGGGGGAGGGAGAGAGAGAAGCAGACTTCCCACCGAGCAGGGACCCTGATATGGGGCCGGAACCCGGGACTCCGGGATCATGACCTGAGCCAAAGGCAGCCGCTTAACAACTGAGCCACCTAGGCACCCCTAAGATTTTATTTTATTTATTTATTTACTTTTAAGATTTTATTTATTTAACAGAGAGAGAGATCATAAGTAGGCAGAGAGGCAGGCAGAGAGAGAAAAGGAAGCAGGCTCCCTGCCGAGCAGAGAGGCCGATGTGGGCCTCAATCCCAGGACCCTGAGATCATGACCTGAGCTGAAGGCAGAGGCTTTAACCCACTGAGCCACCCAGGCGCCCAAGATTTTATTTTTATTTATTTGACCACAGCGAGAGAAAACACAAGCAGGGTGAGTGGCAGAGGGAGGGAGCAGGAGACTCCCCATTAAGCAAGGAACCCCAAACAGGACTCGAGTCCGGGGACCCGAGGATCATGAGCTGAGCTGAAGGCAGACGCTAGCTAGCCACCTAGATGCCCCATGAAGTATTTTTATAACATTAGATATAATCCTAAGCATGATAAATTTTTGTTTTATAATTCTATTCTGTGGTTCTGTGAGGAAATGGTGGCAAAAAATAATAAAATGGACAGAGAACCAGAGGGTTGGGGTTAGGGGAACAGAACCTAGACCTAGCCAAAGGGCCATGGTCATTAGCTGGGAAAAGCCCCTCCTCTTACTGAGCAGGGACTGAATTTCCAGTAAGACATAGTCCTCCAGGCCTCAGAACCCAGGGTGATCCTCATGACCCAATCCTCCTGCCTTCTTGTCCATTGGCTCCTGGTTCCTTGGGATGTTTCTGCTCTCCTCAGGATCACTTAAAAGTTCCAAATCAAATAATCATGTGTCCAGCTGGATGGGAAGTCAGAAAATCAGGAGCCTCTTAGTGAAAGATGGTGGTGTGTATCAAGTCTGACACCAAGCTGACCTTCCCACTTGAGGAAGAGGAAATGAGTTCAAGTGGAACATGCTGACACCCTACTCAGCTGCTCACATACCCCAGAGTAAAAGGCCTCCCAAATAGCCTGATACTTCTATCTGAGCCAGGACCAAGGATAAACACTTCTGGGAATCACCCAGCCACTGGGATGGGTTGGAAAGTCCTATACCCCGTGACAGCTCCATCCATTCATTCTCATACCCAGATCTGGTTAGGCTCAGCTGGGCTGAAAAAGTTTTAAAATAAAGTATAAAAGAAAACACTTATGTGGTGCTTACACTGTGGGCCAAGTGCTGTTCTAAGCACTTAAAGACAATAATGCTTTTACTTCTCAAAAGAGCCCCATGAGGGTAGAGACTATAGATCATCCCCATTTTACAGATGAGGAAAGTGAGGCACAAATTTGAACCCAGGCCATCGGGCTCTGGTTCCATGCTCTTAACCAGTTGCTGCTATGGCTTCCCCGTAGAGCATCATTGGCAGTGTTTAGCGGGCGGTGCGCGCCCAGTGAATCAATCTCTCCTTTAACCCATATGGGCAGATACTAAAAACTGGACCAGATGGCTGGGGCCAAACACTCCCACTCTCTTGTCCTTCTCCCAGGACGGGCCTTGGAATGAGGGATTGAGGCTAGAGGGGGAAAGGCAGGTCGGCAAAGACCCAGGGGACACGGGCAGTACCTGTCATAGAAGGGGCACGAGGCAGTCAGCAAGAAGCGCAGTTTAGCTTTGGCTTTGCCATTCACTTGCTACATGTTCTTTATAAAAGAAATTTACCAGCACCTGGTAATACACTGCATGGCCTACAGTTGGTGCTTACTAAAAATATATTTAAGGGTGAATGGACAATGTCAAGGATGCATTGGATCTTTTAATGCCCTGTGCCTCTGACAGGAGAGAGCCCTCCCCACTCTATCTACCATCAGCCCCCTTGGAGAAAGCTCAGCAGGGACAAAACTAAAGGAACCTCATTAAGTCTCTCTCTTCTTCCTGTTTCCTTATCACCTAGGAATGTGGGCCCCCCTCATGCTTCCATAGTAAATAATTACTGTCATCCCAAAGACCAAATCACTAGGCTCTGGAGTCTAGTCTAATAGACTTCCCCAAGGGCCAGCTGTTGAAATGCCAGGTATGAGCTAGTTCGTCTCCTCTCCGGATATTTACTGCACAGCCATGGGCAGAGCACCCACTGTGTGTGTATATATGGAGGAGACAAAGGCAAATAAGACACAACTTGCTCCTGTCCTCAAGGAGACCACACTGTGATATAGAGAGACGGAAAATCTACGAATAACTATAAAATATATCTAGGTCCAGCTCAATAGGGCAGAAAGAGGAAGTGGAATTTTGCAAGAGACAGTCTCAGCCTCGAGATGGGGGAAAGAAAAGGTATCTGTTTTTCTGTACCTAACCTCAACTTTTATTCCCTGAAGTCTCAGTGTGGGACCCTTTATTCCCCCCCTTTACTGTAGTGGGACCTGAGCCCCCCCATTCATTGCTCACCATTTCCCCTTGCAGAAGTGCATCCACACTGCATTCCTGCTGCACCAGCTGATGCTATCTCTCCACACAGGTTGGAACTTGCAAGTCCTGGTACATCTTGCATCCTCCTGTCTGGAAAGCAGCCTGGAACCCAGGGAAATAGCGCCAACCCCTTTCCAAACTGGGTGGGTTGCTCCGGCTCCAGGTCAAGAGCATTCCAGGACATACCCCTGAGCCTACCCTGCCTTCATCCCCACCTTTCTTTCTTTCCTTTTTTTTTTTTTTTTTAAGATTTTATTTATGTATTTGCCAGAGAGAGAGATCATAAGTAGGCAGAGAGGCAGGCAGAGAGAGAGAGGAGGAAGCAGGCTCCCTGCTGAGCAGAGAGCCTGATGCGGGCCTTGATCCCAGGACCCTGAGATCATGACCTGAGCCGAAGCCAGAGGCTTAACCCACTGAGCCAGCCAGGTGCCCCATCCCCACCTTTCTTAAGGCTGAGTCTGTTTCCCCTGAGAAGCCTGGGTTTTGGGAGGAGGAAAGGGAGATAATATCAGGTGAGGCAGGGAGGGGCCCACAAAACTGGTACTATTTCCTGCCCTGATGGCTTCCTCACCCTCACTGAGGCTGGGTGGGGAAGAGTCAGGTACAGACAGGGTGTCCCAGTCCCTCAGCTATTCGCCGTTCTCTCCTCTTGGCAGCCCTTCGTTTAGGTTTCATGCGAGGATACGGAACAGAGGACCTGGTGGGCCCAGGTGGTGCTGGAAAAATGGTGCGTTCTGCCCTAGAGGCAGAGGGCAGGTAGCATACGTGTGCTGAGCTGCAAGCTCGTTTCTGCAGGAAGGTCTGAGATCTGCCTCGCCAGGTGGTCACAGTAGCAACTCAAGCCCCCGGACTCTCTGTTCAGTGGCGCGGGCACTCACCCCACATGCTCCAGAGACTGTCTCACCCTGGATATGGAGCAAGGTGTCTTGTCGGGCAATTAGAGACAATACCTGTTCACAGGGTGACAAGATAAAGACGACCTCGGAGCCTCAGGCGTTTCCCACCCACTTCTGCTAAGAGGCAATGCTACAGCTCACAGCTGAAGCTGGAGACAGTCTTTGCGAGGCTAGAACTACAAATGCCTTCTGCTGGTGAGCCCAGCTCTAACCTCAAACTCTCCAGGTGCCCACTCACCAGGAACTGCTGAAGTGAGACAGGTGAGGATGAGCGAATCACATCAACAATCAATTAAAAGTGTTTATTTTTAAGTGGAAAGGGAGAGGGAGTAACACAGAGCCAACGTTTGGCATCTTTCTTGGCCATCACCCCCATGTGCTCTCCCAACTCAAAGCACTGGCAGGAGGGTCCCCAGGACAGGCTGAGCGGCCAGACAGTTGCAAAGTCAGTCATGGAGGGATCTGTACAACCCTGGAGAGGTGGGATTCAAGAGTCCTTCCCAACCCCTCTGTCCTGGAACAAGGTTAGAGCTCAGGGACATAGGGCTCCCCTGTGGGTGAGGGCACCCGCAGCTCGGCATTGTGTCTGACCACGGTGAAGAGCCCCACCACCGCCAGCAGAGCCATCACCATGACGGCAGAGCAGATGCTGAACATGTTCCGCGTGCCCGTTTTGTGATCACTGTCATGGAGAACTAGGAGCCCCAGGCAGGCCAGTAAGTGCAGGGGCACCCGGAACCAATTGAGTACGCCAGCTTGCTCTGTCTCAGGGATCACCTTCCTCCGCAGGAAGCTCATGCTGGGAAAGTAGAGCCCGCAGGCCAATTCAATAAGTAGAAAGGCTATGAAGGACTCCACCGGACTCTCCTGGCCTGGGCTGGTGGAGAAAGTCAACATGAAAAGGGAGAACACAACGATGAGGACAGCAAGGGAGAGAAGGTGCATGGGCTGAAGGTGGTACCTCTTGGAGGTAGCAATGCGGTACAGGGATGAGCCGAGCAGGCTGGCGGCCATGAAACTGGAGAAGACAATGCCCAGCGGAGCCCCATGTGGGTCCAACACAGGCGTCCAGAGGAAGACAAAGATGAAGATGACGCTCTCAAACAAGGCTTGTATGGTTCCTAGAAGCAGCACCCGGCGGTCCGACAGGAGGCAGCGCAGGCCTCCAGCGCAAGTCCTTGAAAAGGCACGCTGCCGATCATAGTTCTCTCCCCAGTTATGAAGGGCCAAGGCCCCAGCCAGAGCCAAGAGAGGGATGGCGGCCACAAAGGGCGCTACTGGCCCCAGTCCCATCCAGCAGGCCACAGCTTCAGCTGCCACACCTGCCACTATAGCCAGCACATGGTTCCAGAAGGCAGCTCGGGCAAAGGTAGCTGGGATCCACTCAGCAGGGAAGTCATGACGCTCCACATGTTCATGGATGTACCAGGCCTCGAAGGCCGAGAAGAGCAGGGCCGTGGACAGCCCACCAAGTGCTCGGCCCATCAGCAGCACAAAGTAATCCCAAGAGAGTTTGGTTAGGCAGCATAGAGAGTAAGTGAGGGAGAAGAGGACACAAGACTTCTTGCGACCCAGCCAATCCACAAGGGATGAGGCCACCAGTCCAAAAAGGACCGTGGAGGCAAGGCCACAGACATAGAGGATGGCAATCTGACCCTCCAGGAAGTGGTAATGCTGATAGAGTTTATAGAGGTAGGGGGCCTGGAGCCAGTCAGCTGCCAGGGCCAAGAAGTAGACCTGATAGAAGTCCAGTTGAAACCGAAGGAAGGAGGGGTTGCTGCAGGCCCTTCCAGGGGGCTTAGACCGGCATCTTGACAGTTCCAACCCCAGGCAGGAGGCCAGGAGGACCACAAAAGCCAGATAGGCCGTCACCAGCATGGCTGGCCTCCGGACGACCTAGGGAAGGAAGGGGGTTTCAGAATCACATCCATTGCCCAGGTAGCACTGTCAAGGGGCTGGGTGTCTAAGCAGAAGTCAGCTCCACCCAACACCCCCCCTGCCAAGTGCATTTCCCCACCGCTCAACTACACTCCCCTAGAGCTCAGACCGGAGGGACCAGTTGGGTGGGTGGGTGGAGTGGCCCGCCAGAGCAGGTCTCCCAGGACACTGTGGGGCAGGGAGGAGTAAGAGGAGAGGGGGGAAGATTGAGCATTCGCCCCACCCTTGCCTGGCACAGCAAAGAGGGAGTTTCTCTAATACAATAATCCCATAATCCCAGCCCTACAAGTTAAGGGGGTGCTGTCCTCTTCCACTACAGCTTCTGCATACTTCTGTTACCTCCCAATCTCGCTGGAGAGCTCGTTTTTGCCCTCAAAGTCTTTCCATCTGTCGAGGGGATCCCTCCCTCCCGCGCGGGCCTCCCGAGTAGCTTCAGGGTCACGCGCATGCATCTCGGATTCCCGCCCTCCAGGTCATAGACAACCCCCTGCGCCCCCTAGCCCCAGCCCAGCGCCGCCACACCTGCTCGCACCTCGCCCAGACCCCGTCTCACCTGCTGCCCCGGTCTGCGGGGACGCCCCGGACACGTCCGGCTCCAGGCCGCCCGGCCGCCCTACCCACTCTACCTCCGGCTCCTACTCGGGTTCGGGTTCCAGCAGCGCTCCCGCCCCTCACAGCCTGCTTCCGGGAGTCGGGTAGGCCTCTGGCCGCCGCCATGATGGCCCCATCACGTGACGGGGTGAGGCGTTCAAGCCCCGCCCCTGCCCCGCCCCTGCCCCGCCCTCTGGCTCCTCAGCCAGAGCCAAACTACCCCAGCCCCGCCGTGAAGAGTGGGGGTGGTAGCGGTTGCTGCGCTCGCTCTGGCCTCGTCCGCTGCCTTCCCGTGGCACTCGATCCTTCGACTCCGGGTACCTGCGGGGCCGCCCCGAAATAAAAACCCATTTTCTCTCCCTCTGTAACGTGGAGAATGCCCTCAGTCCCGCAGACTCGTGGGCTGGAGCATCCGAAAGAGCACCGCTGCGCTAAGCCGAGTCGGCTCCCGGGTTTTCCTCCTCTCGCTGTAGTGACATCCAGGGCCGACGTCAGTATAGCTCACACACCTGAGGGAGGCAGTGTGGTGTTAAGGACTTGGACTCCGGCGTGAGGCCCTGCTAAGGCTCAAATATCCCACCCCTGTCACTTACCACTGAGTGGCCTTGGGCAAGCCACACTACTTCTTTGCGTCCCAATTCCTTTGTCTGCAGTCACAGGAGAGCGGGGCCCAAGTAAAAAAGGCTAATAAAAGTTCAGCCCTGTTCCCGAATGCCCACCTGCCTCTTACCAGGGGTGTCACCTTGGAGAGATTATTTCCCGTACACTCCAGCCTTAGTGGTAACTCGGATGGCTTCCCACTTCACTAAGCATAAAAGCCAAAATCTTTATAATGACCTACAAAACCGCCTGTGCCCTGCTCCTCCACTACTTCTCTGACTTCATCTACAATTCTCATTCCAGACTCTTTCTACCCCCATCTGTATTGGATACCCCCCACCGCCCCAACCCCAGGCCTTTGCATACTGTGACCAGAAATGTTTTGGTTCTTCTCCAAATACCCACATGGTTCCCTCCAGCCACTCCCATTCTCTGCTCAAATGTCACATCAGAGAGGCCTTCCTGAGCCATCCTGTTTAAAACAGCAGCACCACCTTCTCCACTAGTAATCTCCCTACTGTCCTTCCAGCCTCTGTTCCCCTTTGCTGCATCTTCTCCATAGCACTTAACACCATCTGGCACACTATATATTTTACTTATGTACTATCTCTTCTCCCTACAGATTTTTATCTATTTGTTCACTTATATTCCCAGTACTTAAAACAATTATTGGGGGGCAATGAGCTTGTTAGTTGGAAGAGCATGTGACTCTTAATGGGGGGGAAAGGGGTGAGTTCCAGCCCCATGATGGGTATAGAGATTAAAAATAAGAAAAGTAAGTTGAAAAAAAGTTATTGGTAAGTAAAAATCATTCAATAAATATTTGATGAGGGCACCTGGGTGGCTCAGTCCTTTAGCATCTGTCTTCAGCTCAGGTCATGATCCCAGGGTCCTGGGATTGAGCCCAGCATTGGGCTTCCTGCTCTGCAGGGAAGCCTGCTTCCCCCTCTCTCACTCCCCCTGCTTGTGTTCCCTCTCTAGCTGTTTTTCTCTCTGTCAAATAAATACATAAAATCTTTTTTAAAATAAATAAAATAAATAAAAATAAACATTTGATGAATAAATGAATAATTAATCCAGATAAATTAGTCTAAAAAGTGCTGGCCCATATTAGCTGGTTACAATCATCAAACAGTTATTTACATGCATCTAAACTCTGTTTTTTTTTTTTTTTTTTTTTTTTTTTTTAAAGATTTTATTTATTTATTTGACAGAGAGAAACACAGCCAGAGAGGGAACACAAGCAGGGGGAGTGAGAGAGTGAGAAGCAGGCCTCCCGCCGAGGAGGGAGCCCGATGTGGGGCTCGATCCTGGGTCTCCAGGATCACGACCTGAGCCGAAGGCAGTTGCTTAACCAACTGAGCCACCCAGGCGCCCCGCATCTAAACTCTGTTTTAAGAATTCCTGGGCCAGGGCGCCTGGGTGGCTCAGTGGGTTAAAGCCTCTGCCTTCAGCTCAGGTTATGATCCCGGATCCTGGGATCAAGGCCCACATCGGGCTGTCTGCTCAGCAGGGAGGCCTCCTCTCTCTCTGCCTGCCTCCGCTGCCTACTTGTGATCTCTCTCTCTCTGTCAAATAAATAAATAAAATCTTAAAAAAAAAAAAAAAGAATCCCTGGGCCATCTGCTATAGATGAATTATGTCGTGTCACAACAACCCATAAGGTAGATATTGTTATTATCCTTGAGAGTTGGAAGCTTAGATAATATGCCCAGAGGCATATGGTAAGAGGTAGAATTAGAACTGGGACCCAGATCTTTCCAGTTCCACACTCATGTGGTTTCTGAGATTAAATGAGCTCACTCATTTGCACAGGTGATTAGTAAAAGTTGGTTTCCTTTATACTACGGCTGCAGGGTAGAAGGTGGGAGAGTCTGGGATTATATCTTGAGAAATACTTTTTTTTTTAAATAGGCTCCACACCCAGAGTGGAGGCCAACACGGAGCTTGGACTCATGACACTAAGATCAGGAGTTCATTGCTTCACAGATGGAACCACCCAGGCACCCCAAGAAGTACCTTCTTTTTCTTTCTTTTATTTTTTTTTTAAATTTTACTTATTTATTTGACAGACAGAGAAGTCACAAATAGGCAGAGAGGCAGGCAGAGAAAGAGGAGGAAGCAGGCTCCCCGCCGAGCAGAGAGCCTGATGTGGGGCTCGATCCCAGGACCCTGGGATCATGACCTGAGCTGAAGACAGAGGCTTAACCCTCTGAGCCACCTAGGTGCCCAATAAATACTATCTTATGACAAAGCAAACAGCTAAGATTTATATCCTACAAGTTCTAGAGTGCCTTTATACCTAACTGGCAAATCCTACAAAGTAGAAACGGGTAGTGGGTTCCTAAGCATTCATCTAGAAACACAAAGACTCAACAACCATGATTTCCCCAAGGTCATTCCGTGAGTGAGAGCACAGGCGACCCAAATACTTTCTATTCCAGTCCTGGACTGAAGCTCCTTGAACTCATGACACCTGTTTCTTTTGGGAGTGGAGGTCATCTTGAATGAAGGCAAGAGTGGAATAAGATGGCTTTACCTTCCTGGCCTTCTGTTTTCCAGGAGGGAGACCAGTTTTCTCCCATTGTTGAGCTAGACTGCTCAGAAAACACCTAGCAGAGAGAGACAACAGGATTACATGATTTTGGATTATGTTTACCTATTGTGGGACCTATTAAAAATATGTTTAGTCTTAATCTCCCCAGTCCCCTCAGAACTGAGAAGCGCAGCTGGGAAATGTCCTAACATGGGAAATGTGCCAGCAGAGGACTAGAGAGGATAAAAGTCAGCCCAAGAGCACAGTCCATCGCTAGGACATGCTTCTAGTAGAGGATAAGGAGGGCTGAGATCAAAGTACTGGGGAGTCACAGGGGAAGTCCTGGTTTTTAGGGAAGGTGGGAGGATGCTCTTGGAAAACTAGGAACTCTGCACACCAGAAGAACATTGTTTAAAACTTTTATTATGAAAATGTTCAAATATACACAAAGGTAGAGAGTATAGTTCTATGAACCTCTATATAGTTAATTCAATAATATTAATTTTTTCACTTTGTTCGTTCTACTCCCTTCTTTCTGTCCTTTTTTATTTGCCAAAATATCTAAAAGTAAGTATGTCACTTCACTCCATACCTCACCATGTATCTCCAGGAAATAAGGCCCTTTCCTTGCATAACCCCAAAGGCATTTTATATCTAACAAAGTCAGTACTGATTCCTTGGCATTGTATATATCCAATTCATAATTAAAAGGCTCCAACTGTCTAAAATTGTCTTTTTACAGTTGGGTTGTCCAAATCAGGAACCAAACAAGATCCACATGTTCCATATAATAGTTGTCCTTTTAGCATTATTTATTATTATTACTCCTCCCCCCCAGCCATTCACTAGTTGAAGAAATTGGGTCAGATTTCATTGAAAAGATTCCACATTCTGGATGTGTCTTCTCACTTCCTCGTTGTGTCATATAAATTGTTCCTTCATCCCTGATAATTTCCTGTTAAGTGGAGTTTAGTTCTAGAGGTTTGATATGAATCACATTCAGTTTTTGTGTGTGTGTTTTCCTTTATTTGGCAAGAGGCTTTCATGGGTGGTGCTGAGGGCTTCAGATTACAACACATCAGGAGGTACACAGTGGGTGGTTGTGCCCCTTTTAGTGATGATGAGAATCATCCGTGGGGTCAGGTGGTGACAGCTTGATTCTTCCATTGTAAAGTTCCCCACCAACCATCATCTTTGGTTTCATCCATTCATGAGTCTTGCTTTAATCAATTATTTCATTAAGGGTTGCAAAATGATTTCTCTAATTCCATATTCCTTTTACATTAGCTGGAATTCTTCGGTGAATGAGAAGTTTCCTCCACCACTTGGAGCTCTTTGGCTATCCTGAAATAAAATTTATATAGGACAGGCAGCATAAATTCTTAATTCATTTCCCCCCCCCAAAGATTTTTTTAAAAGTAACCTCTATACCCAACATGGGGCTTGACCCTACAACCTCAAGATGAAAAGTTGCATGACTCTCAAGCGTCTGCTCCACAGACTAAGTGGGCCAGGTGCCCCAAGTCTTTTTTCTTTTTAATTGCTGATTTTCAGAATAAGAAGGTAGAAGAAGCATCATTTTTCAAATTTGAGCTTAAAGCTGAGTAGGGATAGATTGCCTGGATCATGGGTGGAGAAAGGAAGGACTATTCTAGTAGTTGTGTCCAGCCCTTGCTCACATAAGTGCTTGGGACATGTGTGGGACAGACAGACACTGGAGGACTCACTGTCCTGGACATCCTGCAACAATGAGATAGGCATGACACAGGCATGCTGTGCAGGTACCTGTAGGACCCAGAGAGACAGAAAGACAAATATGGAAAGGCAGAAAGAGAGATAGGAAGGGAAAAAATAGCTAGACCCAGAAGACAGGGAGGGAGACAAGGACAGAAAAGAGATGTAGAAAGAAATGTACTAGAAGTAGAACTTCTATAGAAAAACTGAGAGGGCCATGCAACTCTTGACTTCGGAATCCTGAGTGTGAGCCCCATGTTGAGTGTAAAGCTTGCTTTAAAAAGAGAGTGTGAGGGGTGCCTGGGTGAGTCAGAGGGTTAAGCCTCTGCCTTCGGCTCAGGTCATGATCTCAGGGTCCTGGGATCAAGTCCCACATAGGGTTCTCTGCTCAGCAAGGAGCCTGCTTCCCCCTCTTTCTCTGCTTGCCTCTCTGCCTATTAGTGATCTCTCTCTGTCAAATAAATAAATAAAATCTTTAAAAGAGAGAGAGAGAGTGTGAGAGAGAAATGTATAAGTAGAATTGAAAGACCAAGAAAGCAGATACAGTTGAAGACACAGACAGGGAAGGAGGAAAGGAAAAGACACATATGTTATGTAGACTTCAAATTAGTTGGAGAGGGGGCGCCTGGGTGGCTCAGACTTTAAGTGTCTGCCTTCCCCTCATGATTCTGGAGTCCTGGGATCGAGCCCCACATCGGGCTCCCTGCTCAGCAAGAAGCCTGCTTCTCCCTCTCTCTTTATGTCAAATAAAATCTTTAAAATTAATGAATTACTTAGATGAGGAAATGCAGAGAGAAATAAAGAGATAGAGAACGGGGAAAACCAATGTAGAGACAAAGTTAGGTGAAGGCAGAATGTCCCAGTGACAGAAAGAAGGAAGTAGAAATGGAGAGAGTGATGTAGACAGACAGAGGAAGGGTAAACAGAAGGCTACACAGAGATAGAAAGGAAAGAACAAAGGGTCCCAGAGAAGGAGGCTGAGAAAGAGAATACCGAAACGAAATAAAATCTTTTTTAAAAATTTTATTTATTTGACAGAGAGAGAGAGAGAGCACAACCGTGGGGAGTAGCAGAGGGAGAGGGAGAAGCAGACCCTTCGTTGAGCAGGAAGCCCCATGTGGGTCTTGATCCTAGGACCCTGGGATCATGACTGCAGCCAAAGGCAGAGGGTCAACTGGCTGAGCCACCCAGGTGCCCTGTGAAACAAAATCTTTAAAAAAGTGGGGGGTCATCTGGGTGGCTCAGTTGGTTGAGCCTCTGCCTTCGGCTCTGGTCATGATCCCAGGGTCCTGGGATTGAGCCCCATGTCAGGCTCCCTGCTCAGCAGAGAGTCTGCTTCTCTTTCTGCTTGCTGCTCCCCCATGCTTGTGCTCTCTCTGTGTGTGTCAAATAAATAGATCTTTAAAAAACACCACCACCACCACTGAAACAAACTAGTGTCAGAGGACTTGAGGAATGAGGAGGGGCACTTAGGGGCTCTGGGCTTAGGGCCCAGTCATGGGCAGATACCTGGGGCTCTTACTTCCAGCTTCCTCTGGGTCACTTCTCCAAACTCCCAGCCCCGCCCCCAGGGACAGGGGATTCTGTGGATGGGATCACTGGGAGCCTGAGTCCAGGGTTCCCAACTTCCCTTATCCTTTGCCAGATGAGCATGGATGTAGCAGATGGGATTATTGCTAGAAGATTGAGGTCAAGAGACTGCGTGAGCACTCAGAGATTTGAAAGACAAGACACCCAGGCAGAGAACACCAGGTTCTTAGATGCCAAGGACCATGAAGGATGTTACGATATCCAAGGGGAGGGAAGAGCGAGGAACCCTCTGCTCATCTTTCTCTTCTGGTCCAAGAGCCACTGACCTTTGCCTGACTCAAGATGAGAGGTATGGGGTCCAGAGACTCAGGTCAGTCAGGGAGATGGGTGGAGGTCGGGGGGCAAGCAGTGTCCCCTGGATAAAGAATCGCCTCCTGCCTCTGGAGGAGGAATGCACTGTTATCCACGCGAACTACAGTGAAGATGAGCCAAGAAGGAGCTCCAGCAGAGGATGATTAGAGGAAGATAACGGCCAACTTGCTCACCTTCTGCAGCTATGACAGATGCTCTGAGAAGCACGATTTCCATTCCAGAAGCGGCAGAAGAGGAGGTTCTGGAAACAGGAGGAGCATGCCTAGAAACTAACGTCAAAGCAGATGCCCCACTCTCAGGGACTGAGCGAGAGGCCGGGGATCTGAGCCGCCTTCTGCCTCTCCCTGTCTGGGCAAGGGATCCAGCTGATTTCTCTCCTCACTGTAGAACTTCTGCCTCCCCCCAGAGGAAGCAGCTGGCCCAGTGCTCTAGGAGACCGACAATCTCTTAGGGGGGCAACAGCCAGCTAGACTATCAGACAGTGCCTCTGAGAGGTGCGTTGTCTCCTGAAGCAGCGGCCAGTGGAACCTGGAGGAGCCCCTCGGCCACAACCACAGCAGTCACTGCAGACCAAACAGGAGCTGGGACAGGCAGCTGGGCCTTTGGAGCGGGGGTAACTTGGGCAAGGTGAGGCGTGGCAGCAGGTCAAGTGCGGACCAGCACATAGGATGCAGGAGCTGTGAGGACAAGTCAAGGGAGGGCAGGCAGGGCAGGGAGGGCAGGAGCAGGTGCACGGTGGGCCAGGGAGGCCGGGACAGGAGGGACAGGGGGCTGCATAAGAGGCATAGGCAGTACAGGAGCAGGTGGGAGGAGGACAGCTAGGGCAGGGGCAAAAACAGGCGGAGGGAGGAAAGGACTGGCAAGGAGAAGCAGCAGGTGGGCCATGCCGGGAGGGTGGAGGGGGCTGTTGATGGGTGGCCTTCTTGTTCCCAGGCCCCAAGCGTAGGCCCAGAGAGAAGTCCATGCAGCTGCAGGAGTGGCCCGGCTGGGGGTTGGGTGAAAGGAAGAGCAGGGGTGAAGTAGGAGGAGCAGACTGAGAGAGGCAGGGGTGGGGGCAGGATTAAACCTAGGATACCGCTGAGCCTTTGCTGATCCTGCTGGAGCTCAGTCCTCCCCTGCCAGCCCTTCCCTTCCAGGCCTGCACAGGGATGCTCTCCGGGCTTGCTACCCTCCACTGAAGAAAACTGAAGAAAACTCTCCGGGTGGCACCAGAGCAGAACTCGTTCCTCCAATGTGACACTAGCTTTCATGCCTCCAATCCTTTGTTTCCACCGTTCTTCTGCTCTGCTCCCAACACTCTTTTTCCTTTCTCTGCCTGATGAGGTTCTCTCATTTCTGAAGTCTTCCCCTGTATTCAATCAAAATGTTTTTTTCTTGAGCTACTGACACCTACACCTGCCTGGGTAAGGACCCCTGCCCAGCAGATGCCCTGGCCCTGAGGGCCAAAGGGCTGCTTCCATCTTCCAGACATTCCCTGGGGCAGGGGAGGGGGGGTGGATTTTAGGGAAGGAGCAGTAGCAGCAGCTGCAGCAGCAGGGCTGTCTGAGACACTGAGCCAGGGATGTTGGCGGGAGCTGGCAGTGGAGGGAGGATGCTGAGGTTCTGGGGATTTCCAGCCAGAGCAAATCCCAGGTGTGGGGGTGGGGTGCCCAGCTGTCCTTGGAAGACTGTATTATTTGAGGACTTATCGTATATTAGGTAGTGAATAAGGCAGCTAAGTTTCCTCTTTCATAGCGCTCCCATAAAAGTGAGGGGTGGGGCAAGGTGGGGACCAAAAGCAAACAAGTAAATAAACAAATATAGGAGATTATTGCAGACCAGGAGAATGGCTATGGGACACCCAGGGTGCTCTGATTATAAGTGGCTCAGAGAGGTGGGTCCATCAGCAGGGGCAACTAGTCAGCCCCCAAACCCTAAAGTATGACAGCGCTTAAAAGTTTGGGAGGAGATACAATCTGTCAAGCCCCAGCAGACCAGGGGAGAGCTGCCTGAGGCTGAACGCATCCCAGGTGGCTGGGCTATGGAGAAAAAGCTGAGGAGAGGATGAGGAATGTGGGATGCTGCACTATCAGATTTGGTGGTCTGGGTTGCCTGGTTGGCTCAGTCAGTTAAGCATCTGCCTTTGGCTCAGGTCATGATCCTAGCCCTGCCTCACATCAGGCTCCCTGCTCAGTGGGGAGTCTGCTTCTCCCTCCTCCCTCCCCCCCCACTTGCCTCCCCCTACCCCCACCGTGATATCTCTCTCTCTCTCTCTCTCTCTCTCTCTCTCTCTCATGTTCACTCTCTCTGTCAAATAAATAAAATCTTTAAAAAATAAAATTAGGGCACCTAGGTGGCTCAGTGGTTAAGCCTCTGCCTTCCGCTCTGGTCATGATGTCAGGGTCCTGGGATCAAGGCCCACATCGCACTCTCTGCTCAGCAGGGAAGGGATATTTTAGCAAAGACTTGAAGGAAATGAGGGAGAGAGTCATGGAAAAATCCAGTGGAAGAGCATTCAGCAGAAGGGTGGGGGTGGGGCAGAGGTGGCAACACTCCATGGGGGGGCAAAGGGGAGCATCCTAATGGCACAGGTAGAGAACAAGGCAGGGCCCCAACATGCAAAGCCCTGGGAACCCTCATAGGGGCTTGGATCTTATTCCACTAAAAGGTAAAACGAAGGAGGGTTTTAGGCAAGAAAGCATATGGGTCTTGGTCTCACTCCTGACCCCTGGTTAGAATGTTCTGCTTCCTGTATAATTGGTGTGACCACTTTGGAAAAGAATCGGGCATTATCTGATAAATTGAGATTGCCTGGGGGAACACTCTGACTCTTAGGTTTGCTTTGGCTTTTTTTTTTTTTTTAACTTTATTTGACAAAGAGAGAGTGAGTAATAGAGAGAGAGAACGCACAAGAAGGCATTACAGCAGGCAGAGGGAGACAAAGAAGCAGGCTCCCTGCTGAGCAGGGAGCTGAATGCGGGGCTCCATCCCAGGACTCCAGAATCATGACCTGAGCAGAAGGCAGACGCAGTAACTGACTCAGCCACCCAGGTGCCCCATTTGGCTTTTTAAGTAAGCTCTACACCCAATGTGAGGCTTGAACTCACAACCGTGAGATCAAGAGTTGTGTGCTCTACTGACTGAGCCAGCCAGGCACCCCAGGACTCTTAGTTTTATAGCCTGGAAGAACTCTTGCATGTCCTGGGAAACACATGCAAAAACGTTCTTAGCGGCATTGGTTATGATGGGCATACTGAAAACAACAACGGTAGGATAAAAACATAAATTGTGACATATTCATGCAACTGTGTACTATGCAATAATAAAAAGGCAGTTATGTATAGCAACTTGGGTATGTATACACAACCAGGAAGTTGGGCAAAAGACGCAAAAGAGTAATACAGTATCATTTCATTTACATAAACCTCAAAGCCAGACAAGATTAAGCAATATCTTAGGGACAATATTTAGGGATGCATACATAGGTGCTAAAACTATGAAGGAAAACAAGGAAGGGGCGCCTGGGTGTCTCAGTTGTTATGCATCTGACTTCTGTTGGGGTCATGATCTCAGGGTCCTGGGATCAAGCCCCATGCCCCCATGACAACCTCCCTCCTCAGTGGGGAGTCCACTTGTCCCTCTGCCCCTCTTCCTGCTCATGTGTTCTCTCTCTCTCTCTCTCTCTCTCTCTCTCTCTCTCTCTCAATAAAATCTTTTTTAAAAATGCAAGGAAGTGGGTGCCTGGGTGGTTCAGGGGTTAAGCCTCTACCTTTGGCTCAGGTCATGATCTCAGGGTCCTGGGATCGAGACCTGCATGGGACTCTCTGCTCAGCAGGGAGTCGGCTTCCTCCTCTCTCTCTGCCTGCCTCTCTGCATACTTGTGCTCTCTCTCTCTGTCAAATAAACAAATAAAATATTTTTAAAAATGCAAGTAAGTAATTATCACAAAAGTCAGGATTGTGCTTACTTCTTATGGGAGGAAAGGAATGATGGGAAGAACATAGGGAGCTTCTTCACAGGAAGAACACAGGGAGCTTCACAGGAATTATGGGAAGAACACAGGGAGTGCAGGAAATACTATTTCTTGACTTGGGTGACAGTTAAGGAGGTATTTGGTTTGTTCCAATTTATCTGTACTCTGTTCATAATGTATTCATATATTCTGTCTAGAAAGAGAAAATAAAGTACCATTTTTCCCCCCCTCTGGTCCATGTTCAGATCATGTTGCTGAAGTTAGTTAGATACTTCCTAGTCCAAATACCTATCTTTCCCACCTGGTCTTAAGGAGAACTACCTTCCCTATATTTCTGGCAATATCAGTGCCTGGCATGAGGCAGGTAATAAATGCTTGCTGAATTGGATTGTACTGAATTTCCCAGGTCTCTCATCCCATGGGGAGAGGGGCAGCTGAGGAAGAGGAGGAAGCCTACTGTGGTCAAGAGTGCTCAGGACCACCAGGACCTGGGTTCCCATCTTAGCTTTGCCACTTCCTAGCGGTGTGATTTGGGGAAGTTGCTTAACTTCTCTGATTCTCAGCTCCCTCTTCCGTGAAATGGGGATGATAAGTGCGACCTTTCTGGACTGCTGTGTGGATTAAGGTACATGCCTAACACAATGCCTGGAACACAGTAGGTGCTCAACAAAGGATAACTTCCTAACCCCCTGGCCGCAGCCCCACATCTTTTCTCCAAAGGAAGCTGCTAGATAGGGCAGCCAGATATCAAAGATGGCCCCAGAGAGTGGGACAACATTCTGGGGGAGGCCCCTGGAGCTAAGGTGGGTCTGTAGTCTGGTAGAGAGCTGGCAGACAGGGGGATCCAACTGAAGCTGAAATGATCCCAGGCAGTCGGTGGGAGTTGGCAGGGGAGACAGGACACCAGGGTTCTGGGAGTTTCCATCTTGGGGAAGTCCCAGGTGTGGGTGTGGGGGTGCCAGGCCGGCCCCACCCAACACCCTGGCTCCAGGGGATGTGGGAACAGGGAGGAAAGTGGGTCAGAGCAGGGCTGGAATTTAACCCCATTGGTCCCATGACCTCTTTGCCAGCTCCAGAGGCAGTAGGGCCACAAAGAAGCCTGCTCCCTCCTCCAATGGGTCTTCAGTTCCTTTTCCTTAGAAAGGAAGAATCTTGGCACCTTGGTATTTAGGCAAGAGGACCTGGAAGCCCCCAGTGGACAAAGGCGAGAGAGCCCTCTAACCCCAGGATTGAGAGTCCTTAGAAAACACTGCTACGCCCACCCTCATAATAACTGGCAGACGCCTGGAGCTCTCACCTCACACATACTCCAGGCAGCTAGACCTGCTCCTAGTTCCCGGGAGTGGGACAGGTCAGGGCTGGATCAGGGAGGGGGAGGGGTGTGTGGCAGAACAGCTTGGAGGAAAAGGTTTTTCTGTCTGGTGAGGCTCTAGCCAGGCAAACACAGGGATCCCTCACTCCGGGGGATTTGCTAACAACCTGGGGCCTTGTTTTCTGTGTATAATCTGAGGCCCAAGCCTGTGGTTTCCTCTTCCCTATCTGTGCCTCTATTTCCCTTTCCGGAGGAGGAAATGAAGGATTACGGTGGAATCACTCCAGGATGGGGTCACCAGGTGTTCCCATGGGCCTGCTTTGGCCTTTAGGGGGTGCTTAGCATCTCTCCCTTGTAGCATATCAAAATCCAGGTGGGGAATAGGAATGGAGGGACTTCTTCTTTCTGGGCGAATGGGTGGCTGGGAGCCAGGACCCTGGTCCAGGCCCTTTGCACATATTCTTTTGTTGCCTTCCTTTCTCTCCACTGTCCTCAACAGTGTTTCCCAGAAGCCTTTCCTGATCACTCTCATTGACTTTGTGCCTCTGCACACTAGTTATCACTTGTAATTTTATGGATTATTTGGTAAACATCCGACCCCTCCACCAGATGATATTCCCGTGCCGACAGGAACCATACCTGGGTATTCCCAGGGTCTAGTGCACAGTGTAGCAAACAATGGATGCTTAAAGATTTGTTGAATTAATGAAGGATGAGAGTTCAGGAAGAAACTTCTAGAGCTGTTGAGGCTAGTTCCCCAATCCTGTGTTTTAAAATCAAGGCCTTATTCCATGTGGGGATCTGGGCTGCACCGGGACCGGTAAGGGCCTTCCACATACAAATTCATTCACTGGGAAAGCCGACAAACTGGCAAGATGGAGAAGAGGCCTGGTGAAGGGGTGGAATTGAGCAAGCACCCGGGACAGGGCTGGCACGGGCCTTGGCACAGGGCAGGCCTAGGGGGAGGAGGTGGGAAAGGAGGGGAGGAAGGGAAAAGAGAAGACACGTGTTGTACAAAACATGTTTTCATCGCACTCTCCCTGGGTGCCCTGGCCTCCAAGCTCCGATGGCACTTCCGTGCCTTAATGATGTCCTTGGGGGTTGTAACGTAGCTCCCCTACCTCCCACAGACATCTGCCAGCCACCTCTGAGCGAGGCATAGGACGTTCTTCCCAGCACCAGTGTGGCCACGGGATAATTACCCATTCAATGTCTCCATGCTGGTGGGGCGAGGGGAAGGTGACAATGAGGGGTGGGGCAAACAAGGATAGTCAGGGCAGGTGGGTGGGATGTCCTGTCCTCACAATCCCTCCTTTTGGTCTTTGTGATGAGGGAAGCAAAGGAAGCCTGGTCCTAGGGTTCCCAAGAAATCATTTCTTCAAGTTGCCAGGGTGAGCCGGTGGGAACAACCACAGAGTAAAAGCTAGAAATAGGGATGACAGAGGGAAGAAGAAATGAGGGGAGTTCTCTCCAAACAGCTTCTACAGTAGGAGGCCCTCTTCTCAAGTCTCCCCCTGGAATCCCTGGACGGAGCACTGGTTCCATTGCAAGAAACAGAGAAGAAGAATCCGAACCCCTCACAGTGCTCCACTTCCCTGATCCCCACTCTCTGGGCTTTTTGTTTTGACTTCCAAACAGACCCCAGTCATTGGGTCCCAGGGAGGGGCGGGGGCGGAGGCGCGGCAATCCCGAGGGGAGGAGCCGGCACAGGGCGGGTCTGGGCATCGCCCCCTGGCTGCCGTTCTTGGCTGGGGACAGAGCAGGCCACCAGAAGGGAGGAGCCACAGTTACTGAAGACGGATGGATGGACAAACACCCACCAGAGACAAAGACAGAGGCAGACAGACAGACAGACCAGAACAAAGAGAAGGGCAGAGAAAGATGGAATTTTAGACCTGCTGACTCTTTCCAGTCCACTACAAGGGTTTGGTAACCCCCCTCCTCCCTTTGGTGTCCCTGTCCTCAGCTGCTACCCCAGTCCTAGAGCCCTGGCCTCCTGACCTCCAGGAAGAGCATCTGAGACCCTTTAAGAAGGGGGGGGGGGCAGAGGGAGAGTTGAGAGATTCCCAGCAGGAAGAGTGTCACAGGGGAGGTGCCTGGTTCTGTGTCAGGATGCCCAGCCAAGGGCCAGGGAGGGAGTGGTGCCCTTGCCCTGTCATGAGGACAGGAGACTCATTCACTGTAAACCAAGTACAGATGTGCTGGGACAGGGAGGGGGAATTAGGGCCATAGTCACAAACCGCACTTGGGCCCGCCCTCCTTCTGCAGCCACCAGCTTCAGGAGGGGTTAACTTCACAGCCTCCTTGCAGGATCCCTGCCACTGGCAGGCGCCATCCCACCCCAGCCTGGATGCCTGGGTCCAACTCCCCCACACTTGCCCCTCCCATGCTGCTGAGTGCTGCTCCCAGGGTAACCAAGCAAAGTCAACAGCAGCCAGGCCACCTGGGGACGGGACCCTGGAGTACCTATTCCCAGCTCTTTCCACCCCTGGAGTGAAAGGGAGGGCCTTGTCTGCACCCTCATTGACATCTCCTGTTCTCCTGAGATAGCCACAGCATACCCCTGCTTTCCCCCTCTCCATCACCTCACTCTAGCTACCAAAAGTGGCCTTTCCGGGGCGCCTGGGTGGCTCAGTGGTTAAGCCTCTGCTGTCAGCTCAGGTCATGATCCCGGAGTCCGGGGATCGAGCCCCACATTGGGCTGCCTGCTCGGTGGGAGGCCTGCTTCTCCCTCTCTCACTCCTGCTGCTTGTGTTCCCTCTCTGGCTGTGTTTCTCTCTGTCAAATAAATAAAAATCTTAAAAAAAAAAGTGGCCTTTCCTAGGAGGGAGGACACCTGGCCCCCAGGGTAGCAGTGAGGACAGAGCAGAGTCATTTCTGTATGGAAAATGTGACGATGTGATCGGGAGCCCACATTCCCAGCGCTGGCCACCCTGGGATTGTTCCTGGGGGAAGGTCCTTCGGGTGCATCTCTCTGGCCCCAGCTCAGCCCCTATTACTGCTCCCCTTCTCTCCATTCTCACTCCCACCCTTTATCCCCGTGGGAGTGTTTGGGGCCCATGCACAGAGCCTGGACTTCAGACCCCTTCTTTTCTCTCACTCTTTCTTCAATAGAATGGAGGCAGACTCCTGGGTTCCCAATGTCGGGCTAAGTCTTTGGTGGTCATGTTGAAGTCACAGAGTGTCCCCATCAGACAATGACACTGACCGTGGGCACACGTGAATGCATGCGTGTACACATACACACACACACACACGTGTGCACGCACGCGCACACACACACACACACACACACACACACACACAGTCAACAACATTCCGGTGGCGCATCTACCAGGCAAGCAGGCGCTGGTTAAAGCAGACAGACACACACCCTCTGCTTGGGCCTTCTCCCTCACACCCAGCCCCAGGCTCCTCCCACTCCCAGCTACAGTTCCTCCTGCCCTCCTCACCAGTCTTTCCCTCTCCAGATCCAAGCCCAAAGGTGGGGACAACATTGGCAGCCAGGGACCCAGGCACCCTAATTCCTGAGTTTACTCAAGGCAGGGTGAGAGGAGCCCCTCGCCTCAGCAGCCCCCCAAATCCCACTAGTTAAATTAGTTTGCTCCTGGCACCAAAAGACCACCTGGGATAGGCTAGGGGAAGTACAGACTACCTTGACTTGCAGGTGAAGGCTGAGCAAAGGGTGTATAGACAGTGGCATTTGCTTCATACCCCAGTCCCATCGCTCCAGCCCTGGCATGATGAGGATACAGCTCCCAGGGCCTCCCCTCAGGAGGTAGCAGAGACAGGATTCACTCAACCACAGAGCCTGGCCAGAGAATTCAACCAGTCCCCCCTAAATGGCAGGAAGGGGAAAAGTGCCAGAGAGAAAGGGTGGCATCATGGGCCCAGGACACTGACCTCTTCTGACAGCCTTGCCCAGCCTCCTGGGGATGGAGCCACGGAAGCCCAGCATATGGGAGGGGCAGAGACCCAGGCGTCCTGGGCCGCCCCGCCCCGCCCCCCTCCCACCCACCCCCGCCCCCCAGCCCCAGGGCACCGAGGAGGGAGCCGGGCAGGGGCAGGCGGCAGGGGAGGGAGGAGCGAGGGCGAGAGGGGGAGGAGGGAGCCGGGCTGGGAGGGAGGTGGGGGGGTGGGGAGGGAGAAAAAGAAAGAAAATATTTTCCGTGTCCCCGCCTGCAGAGTCAGTGTGCGGTTTGGGAGAAAATGTGTCGGATATTTTGGGGCGGTCACGTGGGCGGGCGGGCTCGGAGAGGCCCCGGGACAGTCCCAGCCTAGAGCCCGTGCCCCCCCAAAGCCCCCCATTGCCGCGAGCCCCTGACACTGCGACGCCGCATCCCCGCGACCGCCCGACGCCTGGACCTCGGGGCGTCCGCGGCCTCCCTTCCCCCTCCCTTCCCTCCAGGTGAGTCAGGCTGGGAAGCAGGCTCGCCGCCGCCCGCGGACGCCTGGGTCCCCGCCGAGGTGGGCTGGGGGCGGGGGCGCGGGGGAGCGACGCCGCTCAGTCCCCTGCCTCGGCTGCTCAGGCGGTCCGCAGCGCTGGAGGGGCTTCCTGCCCGACTTGGGGGTCAGCCCCATGCGGGAGGGAATGGAGAAGATTTAGACAGGCTGGGGCCGGGCTGGGCTTCAGCAAGGCTTCATTTTGGTGAATAGTGGGGAGAGCACTTGGGGAAGAGTCTTCAGCCAGGGGATTTCGAGTCTACTTCTGTGCTTTGGAGTGTGAGGGAAGACAGGATTCCCTCCTGTGTGGAAGGACCTCCGCTAGCCCTCAGTCAGGCTTCCCCAGGGGAGTCTAAGGGGTGGACTTCTGGTCCAAAGTGGTCCAAGTTCCTCCTTCCCCAGTGGGATGGCCTGGCTGGAATATCAAAAGGGCAAGGAGACATCCAGAGGCAAGTGCGCCCAGCGCTCTGGGTGGTGGAGTTTGCAGAGACAAGTGGATAGGATGGGGGGTCCGTGAAGGTCCCTTAAACTGCAGTTCTGTATTCCCTGTCACTTCTCCCCAAGCAGGGTGTGAGTCTTGGCTCCCTCCAGCCAAGGATGGGGGCTCCTCCGGATTATTCATGTGCGGTGCCCAAAGGGAACAAAGGAAGAGCAGGAAGACTGGGGCAGGGACCTATGAGTCCTAACTTGGGAGCCCCATTGAGATGTCTCTCTCTCTTCAGCAGTTACAGCCCAGTCCCCTCAACCTGACCCAGTATGTAGGAGGGAATCTGTGCAGGTGGCCAGAAGGTAAAAGTATGCATGGTTGGGGGGCAGGGGAGCCTGAGGAGGGTCTGTAGGGGGAGAAGCAGAGGGCCTAGGTCCAGCATAGCTGCAATCTCAGGTCTGAGGCTCCTGCCCTTACTGTCACTCCTCAGATGCTGAGTTTGGGTTGAGGACCACAGGTGGTGTCCCATAGCCTTGAGGCAAGAAGAGAGAGGAAGAAGGTGATGAGTGGGGGGCAGTATGTGCTGGGTGCCTGGAGCTTGGGTATCCCAAATAGACACACACACACACACACACACACACACAGGGACCTAGATACACACACACACACAGACAAACACCACACGCTTGCTCACGCACACACATGCGCATGCACACTGTAGCTTAACGCCTGGTAGGCAGTACAGGGCACACCCCCCCAACCCCGGCACACCCCCACCCCTGGCTCAGAAAGCCACCTAACTGGCACCTCCAGTTCCCCCCTCTGCCCCACCCTGCCCGTGCCCTCCATTGCCCACACACATTCCACTGGCATTGCCTGCCTGCCTCCTGGGCACTGCCCCTCCCTGGGGCCAGTGGGGTGGAGGGAGGGCACCTGGGGAAGAGAGGTGGAGACTCAAGGGTCTGGACTCCCCCAAGGGTGGCACAAGGCCAGGGAAACCCAGGCCACTGCTGCCTCCTGGGGAGCAGGCTAGGGGCCCAGCCTAGAGCAGAGGATGCCTGGGTTCTCCGCCCAGGCTGGGGATGGGGTCATGGAAAAAGGTGGTCGTGTTTATACAAAGTGGAGGGGGGCAGTGGGTGGAGAGCAGCCGACAAGAGCAGCTTTGTTCCAGGCTCTAGAGCAGGCAATGCAGCAGGGAGACGCCCCCCCCACTCCATCCGGCAGCCCCCTTCATCCATGCCCTCCCTCAACTCCACCTCAGCCCAAGAGAAGCAGCTTTGTAAGGGCCCCTTCCCCCTAGTCAGCCATTTGACAAAGGTGGCATCTTGGGAGGAGAGGAGGGTTCTCTTCCTTCTACAGGTTCCCCCAAAGAAGCAACGCTTCGCTTCTGGGTTCCTAGTGTAGGATTTCCTTTTACTCCCTGTACCACTTTCTTTAATCCCTAGGTCCCTTCCTCCACCCTGGACCTAAGACCCTCCCCTTCCCTTCCCAGCCCCAGCAGAGGAACCAGGGTTCAGAAATGGGTGACTCTCTGTTGTCATCCCCTCTCCACTCAACTCTCAAGTCCCTTCTCTGAGGCAAAATAGGGGGAAGCCCAAGGAGAGCTGGGCTGTCCTTTCCTCATTACAGCTTAGTTCCTCAGTAAGGACCAGGACTGAGCATCCCTCTCTGGGACACCAATATCCTCCTGCCCCACATTCAGGTCTCTGTTTCAGACCTGTCAGTGAGAAGCAAAGACAGCAAGTGCTGGAGCCAGAGCCCAGGGGGGCAAGTGGAAGGCAATCTGAAGATGGGGGGGGGGCTTTTGTAGCTTCTCACCCTTGGCATTGGAGGGGTTAATCCACCTGGAATGTAGCCCAGCCTGTTGAGCTATGGCCCAGGGGCCTCTGGGGCCCGGACTCCTGGCTCCACCTGGGCTTAACCAGGGATAAGGACTTGAGGGAATAGGGGAAGGAAAAGGAGAAGGACCCTGGGAGCTTGAGGCTCAGCCTTTTAGGCCTGGGGAGACATCGGGCTGAGGAGTCTGAGGGTACTGGCGATATGGGTGATGCCCTGTGAGGAGAAAGTGTTGCTTCGTGCATCAGGACCGAGTGAACGGTGGTGGGTGGTGCTAGGGTCTGAGTTGTGGTAACTTCCATGAGAGTTTACCTGCAGGAGTTTGAAGGCCAAGGTAGATGAGAGATAGAAAAGAAAGAAGGGAAGGAAGGAAGGAAGGCAGGGGTATAGAGATGGAGATACTGATCCTAGAAGCAAAGACTGATGTAAAAAGATGCAGAAATGCCTATCACCTACCTCTGGACCTGCCTACCCCATGATCTGTTTTACTCTCTGTCCGTCTTCTGTACCTCAGTCCATTATGGTTCTGGCTGGTAGAGGAGGTACCAAGGCTGGGGTGACTCTCCTTCCCCCTAACTCCCCTGGAGTGAGCGGTTCTGGGGCTCCTGGGAAAGTCAAACTTTCCCTTGTCAGAGCATCAGGACAGAAACCACCTGCCCAGTCCAAGGATTCCCATTTCCTCTCTCCCTCCTTCCTTTCTCCCTCTCTAGGGCTCAGGTTAAATGCTACACTTGAGGGCGGGGAGGATGTAGGGAGGGCTTCCTGGAAGCAGAGGGCTCAGAGAAGACAGAGAAAAGGAGATGGGGAAGTAAAGTAAAGTGAGGACAAGGAGAGGCACCATATCTGGTGCACAGTGGGGCTTCCATCAACGTCTGTGGGTTTGAAGAGAGTGTGCAAGACAGGTGAGGGAGTGCTGGATAATTGGAGACAGATTGAACTGGGAGGGGGAAGTAGAAGAGGGAGTATTGAAGAAGATAGAGACAGAAGGAAATGCTAATTACAAGAGAGGTAAGGAGGAAGAGAAGGTACAAAGAGAAATAACATGAGACACATAGCATTTAATATGTGCCCTAGATTATTCTAAACACTTTATATATATGAAATCATTTAATCCTTGCAACAACTTTATGAAGTAGGGTCTATTATTCCTACCTGACAAATGAGGAAACTAAATTCAGCAAAGGGAGATTAAGTAACACACCCAAGGTCCAGCTAGTGAGTGATGGGGATCCATTCCAGTAGCCTGGCTCCAGAGTCAGTGTTCGCAACCACTGGACCCACAACTCCTTTCCAGAGAGATGTGGGGGCCCAAACTTACAACAGAAATATGTTTGCTTTCCCCAGAGTGGTAAAGAGTTTCAATAGTCTCTCTCTCTCTCTTTTTTTTTTTTTTTTTTTAAGTAAGCTCTACCCAACATGGGGCTTGAACTCACAACCCGAGAAACTGAATCCTGGCTCCACCACTTACAGCCTCACGATCTTAAGCCAGTCACTCAACTTCGGTTTCCTCCTCTGTGAAACAGGAATCATAATCCCTGCCTCACAACATTGATGTGAAGGTTAAATCAAGGCTATAGCGCACTTGGACTTCAAGGTCGCTTCTCAGCTTAGGGGTCCTCTCTGCCGGAAGACCTGAACTAGTTTACCCTTCCCTGGAGAATTTTTTTCTTCAACCTGTATAAGATCCTGCCCATGGGGCGCCTGGGTGGCTCAGTTGGTTAAGCGACTGCCTTCAGCTCAGGTCATCATCCTGGAGACCAGGGATCGAGCCCCACATCGGGCTTTCTGCTCGGCGGGAAGCCTGCTTCTCCACTTCTCAGTCCCTCTGCTTGTGTTCCCTCTGTAGCTGTGTTTCTCTCTGTCAAATAAATAAATAAACTCTTAAAAAAAAAAAAAGTCTATAAAAGATCCTGCCCTGACTCCTACCCTGGGGTCCTGAGCCAGGGCAGTGCAAACCTTAGAAGCATGGAGGGAAAAGGCTCCAAGTGAGAGAGGGGGCTTGGAAACTTCAGGTGATCATTCTCTTATCCCTCCCTTTCCTCTCTTTCTCCCTAGGACTCTTGGAGGCCCAGTGGGCAGGCCAGGAAAGGCGGGCACGGAGCCTCCCAGGCTGGGGCAGTGGGCATGGGCGGGGGCTGTGGCTGAAGACCTCCCCCGCCCACTGCAGACCCCAGGGAACTCAGCTTTCCTCACTACAGCTGCCATGGCCACCAATAAGGAACGACTCTTTGCGGCTGGTGCCCTGGGGCCTGGATCTGGCTATCCAGGGGCTGGCTTCCCCTTCGCCTTCCCAGGGGCTCTCAGGGGGTCTCCACCTTTCGAGATGCTGAGTCCTAGCTTCCGGGGCCTGGGCCAGCCTGACCTTCCCAAGGAGATGGCCTCTCTGTGTGAGTCTCAGGGACCTTGGGGGATGAGGGCAGGGGGAACCAGGAGGACATTTAGATGGTGGGTGCTGGAGAATACTGGCACCCCAGTTAGCAAGGTGGGCAGGGGTGGGGGGTTGATCTAATGGAGTAGGGGACAGGGGTTGTAGGAGGGCGTTTGGATGTGGAGCAAATGACATTGTGTACAAATGGGAGTTCTCCTGCCCAAAATGCCTAGACTGTCAGGGTCCACACTTGCCTCCTAGGTCAACTGGCTGGGGAGAACACTTTGTCTGGGCAGCCAAGGGTGCGCCTGGGGAAGCCTGAGGCTTCTGCCTATATGCCCTGGTGGGTACGGGGGAAGCAGCCTGGGGAGTGGAGGAGTCTGGAAGGCCAATCAGCTGACTGTGCTGAGGGGTGAAATTGGTGAGTTAGAGGCAGGCATCACAGAAAGGAAATGAGCCAGGTGCCCACAGATGTGTGGGGTCAGGCAACTCATGTGGTGCTGGGGAGGGTGGAAACAACTGCAGAGAAGGTGGCTCTTGCACCATAAGTAATCTGGGGAGGTGACGGGGTGTTCCAGAAGCATCCTCTCCTCCAGCCATGTGGGTTCTGGACTCCTCCCCTCCCTCTAGGTCTGGCATGGCGCCCACATGCTCTGCAGATCCCTACTTGTCCCTTAGGCCTGCCCTCTTTGGCTTAAGCCTTTGAGTGCTGACAGCAGACAAGCCTTAGGCCTCTCCTCTTCCCTCTGGATCCTCTTTCCTCCACTTCATAGTGGATCTTCTTGACCAAGCCGGGACAGGCGTGGGTGTCCAGGAGCTGGGGGACCAGGCGGCTGCCTTCTGCGGGATAAAGGGGCAGCACGTGAGCAGGTGTAGAGAAGCCTCACCTGGAAAGAAGGGGTGGTGATGGAAGGAGAGGCGCACAGAAGGGCAGAAAACCAGAGGCATAGAGTCAGGGAGAAAAAAAAGACAGAAAGATAAAAATGTCCTTTATAGCTCCACAAGGTCAGGGAGAAAGAGATCTGGGAGAGAAAGGGCCCTGCCTTCAGGAGGGACACTCCGAGGGTTGTGTGCGCATATGAAGGGGTGACTAGATGGGCTGGAAAGAGTATGCTCATCTGGAGAAGGGGTGTGTGTGTGTGTGTGTGTGTGTGTGTGTGTGTGTGTGATTGCATGCGCATGTGTGTAGACCATATGCAGTTGGTAGGCACAGCCTGTCCTCGAGACTCTCTGCTCATATAAGAAATTCCAGTGTGTGCAACAAAGAGTCAGTGTGAGGAGGTAATATTTAATAGAGCTGGTGACGGTGTGTCTGCTGTTGGGTGAGAGCTGCTGGTGGCATGTCTGTAGACCAATAGGGGATATTTGGGTGGCATGCAGGTGAACAAGAGAGCACAAAGAAAGCTACCCTTCTAGGAAACCTCAGCTGGGCTTCCCCTGCCTCACTTACACCCCGTGAATCTGTTCCAGGGCCTGAGGAGGAAGGCAGAAACCACCATTCCCCATGCACTGGGAGCAGAGAACCATACAACTCAATCCCTTGGAACTTGGTTTCCCCAGGTTCTGGGAGAGGCCACTAAAGGAGTGGGAGTAAGGAGGGAGAGGAGAAAAAGAATGGTAGTGGGGGAATGCTGACAGCCAGTGGCCAAGTCCCCAGGGAACTTCTCCTGTGCCCTGGACACATTGAGATCAAGGTCAGGGATCAAAGTGAGGTCAAGGCAAGGGAAGGGGTCACACTGGGCTCTATCTCAGCAAGGTTGCCCTGAAAGGGGGGTGGGGACTGAAAGGAGAAATCCAAGGGAGGAGTCAGAACCAGGGCAGGTAGCTGGGGAGGGTGCGGCTGGCAGTGGGGGACAGGCCTGGGCAGAGAGGTGCTGGTGGGGTGGGAGGAGGGGAAGGCTTGGGTCCAGATGGCCTGCATGGGAGTGGGGCATGCAGCACCCAGTTGTAAATGAGAGGGAGGCAGAGGGGAGAGGATCCTGGAGTCTTGAAGACCTACAGTGGAAGAACAGCTGAGGGGTGAAAGGGCATAGTCTCTCATTTTTTTACCCCTTGTCCCTTTTTTGCCTGGGGCCACCCAATGGAGAGGGATTGGAGGCCTAAGTCTGATGCCAAAGTCACACTCGCCTTGAGTCTGTGTCTCTCTCTTCACCCTCTCTCTCTTAGTCTATGGGAGGGAGGGTGGTCCATGAAGGAGTCTGGAACTTCTCCCTGAGGCTGCCTCCTGGATCCTACTGCTGGGTCCCTAGCACCATGGAGACATCCACGTTGAGAAGGGAATTCTTGCTTCACCTCTCGGGGTTCTCCAGGGGCCTGAGTGGGTAAGGCAGGCATCTCAGAACTGTGTGGTGGAAGAAGGGAGGGAAGAGGGGAGGGGGTCATGTGCTATGGAGGCAAGCAGAGGC